>APFE031201109.1:150167-237485 GCA_000404065.3 Pinus taeda | reverse complement strand
GAAGATCCACCAGATGGATGTGAAGACCGCATTTCTCAATGGCTTCATACAGGAGGAGGTGTACATTGAGAAGCCACAGGGATTTGAGGTGCATGGGAAGGAGTCCCATGTATGCAGACTGAAGAAGGCCCTTATGGCCTGAAGCAAGCTCCCAGAGCTTGGTACTCCAGGATAGATACTTATTTGCAGGGGATGGGTTTCACAAAGAGTGAGGCAGATCCGAACCTTTACTTTATTGTGATAGGTGAGGAGCCTCTCATTCTGGTGCTGTATGTGGATGACTTGGTCATTACAGGTGCAGAGAGACTCATAGAGCACTGCAAGAGAGATCTTGCGACGGAGTTTGAGATGAAGGACATTGGCTTGATGCATTACTTTTTGGGTTTGGAGGTGTGGCAGGAGGAGGGGCATTTCTTCCTGGGGCAGGGGAAGTATATTGTGGACATCCTTAGCAGATTCCACATGGAGGATTGTAGACCCATGTCGACACCGATGATTACCAACTGGAAGAAGCTTCATGCTTCGGATTCCGAGTTGGTGGATCCCACATTGTACAGGCAGCTGATTGGTTCCTTGATGTATTTGGTCAACACTAGACCAGATATCTGTTTTGCAGTCAACACGATGAGTCAGTTTATGTGTGAGCCTAGGAAGGTTCACTGGGTGGCTGCAAAACACATTTTGCGGTACTTGCAGGGGACAGTGGATTATGGTCTGGACTACAGGCAGGGAGATGGAGTGAGATTGGTAGGATACACTGATTCTGATTGGGCAGGTTGTGCTTCTGATAGGAAGAGCACTTTAGGGTGCTGTTTTGGGTTGGGTTCAGCAGTAGTGTCATGGTTCAGCCGGAAGCAGCAGTCAGTAGCACTGAGTTCAGCAGAAGCAGAGTATATGGCAGCCAGTCTAGCTAGTTGTGAGGCCATCTGGCTTCGCAAGATGTTGTTTGGCTTATTTGGTCAGCCGTTGAGACCTTTAGTGATTTACTGTGATAATCAGAGTTGCATTAAACTCACGAAGAATCTAGTATTTCATGACAGGTCAAAGCATATCGGGATCAGATATCATTTCATCAGAGACTATGTTCAGAAGGGAGCTGTGAAGCTTGAGTATATTTCCACTGATGAGCAGGTAGCAGACATTCTTACGAAAGCCTTACCACGGGGCAAGCATGTTTACTTCAGAGACAAGATGGGTGTGGTGAGGAACACCTTCCTCGGTAAGAGGGAGTGTTGAAATTTGGTACCGGAGGACAGGTGGTTCCCTTAGGCTTTGATCTTTGGCCTGGGGAAAAGTGTCCAAAAGATTTTAATTTTTCTCCTAAAGTGACTTTATAATTTTTTATAAAGTTAAAATCTAATTTAAAAGTGACTTTAAGTGATAAAGTTACTAAGGTCTAATTTTAAAGTGACTTTAATAAAGTTAATGTAAAATTAGAAAGGAAAAGTGACTTTGGAAATAAATGACTAAGTGGGTCTTTATTAAAGTGAGGTGAATTAAAAAATAGAAAGTGAGATTTAAATGTGCATTTAATCTCAGCCATTGATCTAAATCTATTTCAGCCATTGGATTTAGAGATCACCTAAAAGTCACTTGGATCACCCAAAAGTCATTTGGAGTTATATTAAGGGAGGAAAAGGAGGAAAAGATCATTCATTCTTTCATGAGCAGATTGGGAGAAGGAGAGCAAGAGAGCAAGGGAGATTTCTGGACAAGAAGGAGAAAGAGGCAGCAGTTTGGCACACATACCAGGCAGCTCTTCAGCAAAATCAAAACAGCAGAAAGACAAGCAAAACAGCAGCAAGAACAAGCAGAAAAAACTGATTTTTTGCTGAAAACTAAGAAGTTTCCAGGTGGTCCGTTGGGCTGAAAACGGATAAGTTTGCTTGCTGAAAAAATCATTTTGCTGTAATTTTTTGCTGAAATTTTTCTTGCTGTAAAAAGACATTTTTCAGAAATAAAGAAGAGCTCTCAAACTGGTTTTCCCCAAGAGTTGTAGGGGGTTTTTCCAGGGTCACGTTGACCAAAAATATCAGTGTTTTAATGTGTTTTAATGGCTGTTTATTACTGCTGATTTTTATTTATGCAATTTCCAGCATTCTGTAAATTTTCCAGAATTTGTGTTTTCAGCAAATTTATTTTTTCCAGCGTGTTGAATGTATGTTTATGGGAAAGGGCATTTAACTAAATGGGAGAAATAAGGAGAAACTGAAAACCGGGGTGGGAAAAACAGAAATTTTTACATGAAGGTAGCCATTCAGCAGAGGGAGCCCTCATTAGAGTTCTATACATCCTAGATTCAACCCATCATTCAGCGTAGGTGGGATCGCATGAACACACCTTCGCATATGGCAACATATTTATTAAATCCAAAATGGTATATTGAGAGGCCTGGGAGGGTGCCTCCTATTGATGATCCTGAGGTAAAGAATGGCTTCCTAGATGCAATTGCAAAGATGTACAATGAGGAGGGGGGGGCAAGATTTCGAAGACAGTTTGTTAAGTTTGCATCTCTTAGTGGCCCCTTCAACACGTGGTGCTCGGGTAGATCGCAAAGATCTAGCCCAAGATGACCCGATTGGTTGGTGGAGGATGCATGGGGATGGTGCTCCAGAGCTCAAAGATCTAGCTATGTGTTTGTTGTGTCAGATTGTTAGTTCCTCCGCAACAGAGAGGAATTGGTCCACATATAGCTTCATCCACTCTATCAAGAGGAACAAACTTACCTCTAAAAGACCAGAGAAGTTAGTCGCTGTGCACAGTGCCCTACGTCTTGAGCATAGGAAGACACTTAAATATTTGAAGGGACCAACAACACGATGGTATGTTGATCCATATGATGATGCACAGGTAGATATGGAGGAGAGATTTGATGAGAGACAGATGGGGTTGGTTGGTGTGCCACTTAGCATGTTTGAGAATGCTAGTGATTCAGATTCAGATGGTGATATGGTTGATCCTGATTTATTCATGCAGTAGTTGGATGCAGAGACTAGCGAGGCATTACCTTTCGGCTTGAGCAAAATTATGCTCGTTTATCTTTTGATATGTTGATGTTCTTATGTTATTCTGACTTTATAAAATTTTGACTCTTAATGTATCAGACTTGAATTTTATAATTCTTTAAAATTTCGATTCTTGATGTATCAGACTTATAATTTTATGTCAATATTCACTATTCAGTATTCAATGTTCATAGTAGGAAGTGGAACATCAATATGGTTTAATCATAATGTATGATGTATGATTATAAATTAGAATTTTAAATTTTTATGATAATGATATTCATATCAATGATCATGCTTTGCAGCTTTTAACTTTTCATTTTAAATTTGTTTCAGTGATATGATTCATTGATTTATAAATTATATTTTATATTTATAAGTTTTTAAAACCCCGATATCCCCCCACGTTTCCTAAAAATTGGTGGGGAGCTTTTGCACAGGCCGCTCCCGTGTATCCTCGCTCCCTCGACCCCTCGTTCCGGAACCTTGGTGGAACATGGGAAAATTCCTCATTTCACTATTGTCCATGTATTCAATTTTTTTATGTGTTCCATGCAATCAAATTTTGTAGGCTACATATGCATTTTTTCCTAAATTTATCTTAGGTTTTCGATTTTTCTTCGCTGCTATTTTTTTTAAATGGTAGATTTCTTTGCAAATTTTAATTATTTCAAGCCAACATGGCTACAAAACCCAAGGACACTGCATGGGCTTATTTGATGTGATTAATGGAAAAATGATATGCAAATTTTGCAATAAATCTTTTGGAGGTGTGGGTATTCTTAGATTGAAACAACACTTGGCTGGGATAAGAGTCCAAGTAAAGTGTTAGGTCCTGTTAGGGCAGAATACTTTGTCAAGTTTGAAAAGTTTGAGGAGAATAAGGCTAGGGAGAAGTTCATCCAAGAAGAGATTTCAAAGAAGAGGGAATTATTACAAGCCATGAAATAGAGTGGGTATGATGATTATGGGATTCAAGACTCCTTTTCTATCCCTTCTACAATGACCCCTTTCATCTTGATCTTGGCCAACAATCTAAAGGAACAAAGAGAACAAACATCCAGAGTTATTTCTCATCCTCTGCGACCACTGCCTCTGCTACTCCCACTTCCTCCCAACAAGTCGTCAACCCACTTTGGATGAACAGTGGAAAAAACAATGCAAAGAATCTTTTTATCAATACATTGCTTGATGGTGGTATGATGTAGATATCCCATTTAATACTGCCCGCTCACCTTATTACCAAGCTATGTGGGACTCTGTTATAGCTACAAGAAAGGGCTTCAAAGGCCCTACTATGCATTACTCCAGGGGAGATCTTTTGCAAAAAGAGATCCCTTCCAGTGATGATGAGTATTTGGCTGAATATAGAGAGTCATGGATCAAAACAGGTTGTTCCACCATGTTAGATGGATGGACTGATGGAAATAACCATGCTATCATTAATTTCCTTGAACCATGTTTTTGAGATCAGTTGATGCCATATGATAAGTTGAAGGATGCAATCCTTCTATTTGAGCTTTTGGATGAGATTATTTAGGAAGTGGGGGAGCAAAATGTTGTGCAGGTAATCACAAATAATGCCTCAAACTATGTTCTTGTTGGAAAGATTCCCAAGTCCAAATATAAGACCATAGTTTGGACTCCATGTATTGCACATTGCATAGACCCACTGCACATTGCATAGACCTTATGCTTGAGGACATAGGCAAAGTGGAGTGGGTAAAAAATACTATAGAGCATGCCACGTGCATTACAAAATACATCTACAACCACTCATGGCTATTGAGCCTAATGAGGAAAAACACTGGGGGCAAAGAGCTTGTTAGGCCTACGATTACAAGATTTTCAACTCACTTCCTCACATTGCAATCTCTCAATTCTCAACAAAAAAACCTGCAGAAAATGTTTTCTTCCGATGATTGGATTGAATCTTGGTGGGCTCGTAGACAAGATGGAAAAGACACGAAAAAGAAAGTTTTTGGCAATTATATTTGGAAAAAGGTCTGTAGAGCTTGTGAAAATTACCGAGCCCCTTGTTAAGGTGTTAAGGATGGTGGATGGGAAAAATTGGCCATGGGCTACATTTATGAGACTATGGATTAGGCAAAGACGCAGATACGAGCAACTTACAAGGATAAGTTAGCTAAATATGGCAGTATATGGGAGATCATTGATAATAGATGGAACAATCAACTCCATTGTCCTATACATGTAGTGAGGTATTTTTTGATCCCAAAGACACCAAAAATAGAGTTTTTGACAATTATTTTTGGAAAAAGGTCTGTAGAGCTTGTGAAAATTACCATGCCCCTTGTTAAGGTGCTAAGGATGGTGGATGGGGAAAAATTGGCCATGGGCTACATTTATGAGGCTATGGACCAAGCAAAGGCACAGATACGAGCAACTTACAAGGATTAGTTAGCTAATTATGGCCGTATATGGGAGATCATTGATAGCAGATGGAATAATCAACTCCATTGTCCTATACATGTAGTGGGGTATTTTTTGAACCCAAAGTATCATTATAAAGCTTGGCTAGGAGATCTGTCAGAGATGGATTAATTGATTGCTTGGAGCGCATGGGCCCTAACCATGCAGACTAGTTAGAAATACGTAAACAACTTACTCTTTTCAGTATGGCAATAGGTACCTTTGGCAAAAACTTGGCAAAGATGGCAAGAGATGTGGATCAACCAGGTAAGCAAGTCCAATTTGTTTTTCTTTTCAAGTTAAATTGTTTACAAATTTACAATTCAAATTGTGTATAAATATTTGTAATTTGTAAATAAGTAATGAAATGAACTAAGTTACTAATTAATGTCTTTTTCTTTGCAACACATTGGTGGGAGTCATTTGGTGGCCAATGTCCTCAATTGCAAAAGTTTGCAATTAGAGTCCTCAACCAAACTTGTAGTGCTTCAAGTTGTGAGTGCAATTGGTCTGCTTTTGAGCGCAAACACATGAAGAAGAGGAACCGTTTGGAACAAAAACGGTTAAATGATCTTGTCGTCATGCAATACAACCTTCGACTAAGGCGCAACCAAATGATGAACAAAAGACCTGATCTAGATCCCATTGTATTGGAAGATATTAATCCAACATTATAATGGGTGGAGGAGCCTTAAGCTCTTGAGTTTGATGTTGATTTTGATATTGACACGACATTAGGGGGGGATATGTTAAAATTTGGGTACCTGAGGACAAGTGGTTCTTTAAGGCTTTGGTCTTTGGCTTAGGGAAAAATGTCCAAATTTATTTGTACTTTTCTCCTAAAGTGACTTTATAAGTGGTAAAGTCAATTTAATTTAAAAGTGACTTTATAAGTGGTAAAGTTACTTTCTAATTTAAAAGTGACTTTATAAGTGGTAAAGTTACATTCTAATTTAAAGGTGACTTTATTAAAGTCAATGAAAAATTAGAAAGTGAAAAAGTGACTATGGAAATAAAAGGCTAAGGGGGTCTTTATTTAAGTGGATGAGTTAAAAAATAGAAAGTGAGAATAAATGCACAAATGCACATTTATTCTCATCCCTAGATCTAAATGAATCTCAACCATTAGATCTTAGGGTAACCCAAGAGGTCATTTAGAGAGTAAAAGGAGAAGAGAAGAGGAAAAGATCATTCATTCTTTCGTGATCATTTGAGAGAAAGAGAAGAGAGAGCAAGGAGAAAATTTTTGAGCAGTGAGGAAGTGAAGGAGAGCAGCAAGAAGATATTTCAACAAATATGGGCAGCAACATTTATTGGCACACATCCCAAGGCAAAATCGTATAGCAGGAGAAAGGCACATATATCGAGGAAGAGGGACAACACAGAAATTGAAGAAGAGGGACAATAGTAAGGGCATGAATTTCGAGGCAGATTGGGGCACAAATTTCGAGGTAGCCGTATTGCTAAAATTTGTATGGTCTGTACAATCCATATAAGTTTTGGGCACATTTTTCGAGGCAAGCCGTACAACATTTATTATTGTTTTTATTGCTAGAAAATTTCTGTTTTGGCTGTTTGCTGATTGGCACGATTTTCGCGGTGGAGTTCAAGCACGAAAATCGAGATAAGTTGTAATTTGTGGTTGCTGGAATTTTTACTGTGTATTTCAGTTTCTTTGTAAAAGCATTTTCAAAAATAAAGAAGAGCTCTCAAACTGGTTTTCCCTAAGAGTTGTAGGGGGTTTTTCCAGGGTCAGATTGACCAAAAATCACTGTGTTATTTTCTGTGTGTGTCTATCATAATTTTGCTATTTTTTATTTCTGCAATTTCAGCGGTTGTGAAAGCTCTAAATTTGTGTTTTCAGAAAATATTGTCATTTTCAGATTTTAGAATTTTTATCATGCTTGGATTTAAAACTAAATGCATGGAGTGATGAGGAACACTGATAATCAGAGTGGGGGTTGAAATTTCTTCAGAATGAAGCAGATTTGGTAGTGCCATCAGAACCAGGATTAGTAGCCGCATCAAGCAAAGACAAACAACCAATGGAAGATACTAGTCATGCAACTCGACCAACTCGTGCTTCCATTAGGTCCACTTCTATTTTTATTGGTGGTAGTGTTACTATTGAGGTTGCAAATGAGGCTGAGGCATCCTCAGGCTCTGATCCAGATGATGTCTATGTAGCTCTTGTTGATGATCCTTTGTCTAGTAGTGGTGATGAATTTGATGATTGATCATGTGTAGACTTGTAGTCTTGTAGTAGGCCAATGGCCTCATAGCTTGTAGCATTGTTTTTGGACTTTATAGATCATTTAGAGTCTCATTGCTTATGTATTTTGTTGATGGTATGTATTGCACTCAATGCCATTTTGATATATTCACCTTTACATGGTATATAGAATCTAGATGAAAAAACTTTGCATATTTTGTGTCTATTGGCTTGGAATCATGGTTTTAAATCTTAAAAATAGTTTTTTCATTAAAAATTATTTATTTAATGTATTTTTTAAAAAACCGGTTCATTGAGATTTGACCAGTCTCAGTTTGACTGGTTCTGGTTTGAAACCCGGTTTGTTAGGTGTATCGATCTGGTAACTAGTTCCGGTTTTTAAAATATATATTATATATATATATTGGATTTATATAAAAAACGTTCAAAATACCAAATTAGTTGTAAAAGATATGAAAACATGCATATTTGTACATAAATCAAGATAGATATGGCATCCATTGCACAACAATGATTAATTATTCGAGCATCAACCATCTAGATTCTAACAATTACAAACATACATAAAAATTTTAAGCATATCATAGATAATAGAAAGTACCAAAATTAAGCATATAATAGAAAGTAGACATTTAGAAGATAAAATCATAAAACATTCAAATAACTTATCTTGCAAGTGAGCAACTGTTGACACGAGTCATGTCCAAAATTCGAATAATAATGTTTTCAAAATTGGCCACTTGGGCACCACCAAGTACACACTGAACTAGGAAGTAAGATAGAAAAGTTCAAATTCACAACAAGTCTAACACTCTAGAGTCTAGAGCCTAAACTAAAACAAAATCTAATCTGTGAGTATATCTACTAATCTCTACTCCTTCCACCACGACCGCTACGTGAGCCTCCCCGTGGTGGCAGTGAAGAAGATGGTGGTTGCGGAAGTTGTGGAATTGATAAACATGAAGCCCCTACTATTGGTTTTGAAGAATGGACCCTGGGAAGCATGGGACCGGATGGGGGTGGCATCTCAACTCGATCATCATCATCTTGGATAAGAGCATCCTCCAATTACTCTAATCACAACACTCCATCCTCCAAATTCCCCCCCTCTATATTTTTGTCCCAAATCTTTAGGTCTTTATTATTTCTTGCATCCTCATAGTAATGGGAGAACAATCACAATTTGTAGTGAACAAAAACCAAGCTCTATGCTCGATCGAAATTTAACTTGTTTGTTTTAACACTGTAGATGAAAAAATAAGAGTTCCAACACCTCTCTGCAGAAGAATTGTTTACACTTGTGATAGCACTTGCAATGACAAAGTTTGTAGAAGTGGAGTAGTTCCTCCACGCATG
The DNA here is from genome assembly GCA_000404065.3 of Pinus taeda. Lineage (NCBI taxonomy): Eukaryota > Viridiplantae > Streptophyta > Pinopsida > Pinales > Pinaceae > Pinus > Pinus taeda. The sequence goes on along the minus strand of APFE031201109.1, from coordinate 228,458 downwards.
TTCTACCACTTAGGAGAAGACAAATTCTCGCAATCTTTTATTGCACAATCGCTTCCAAATGGACTAGTGCCAAGCATATAGTTGCTCAATTGTTTCTATAGCATGGCAGATTCCTCCTCATCAGGGACTAACTTATCCAATGCTTTCATAGAACCAGATAGAATCTTTGGATTTGGGTGTGGTTTTCTCTTGACCCCCCCGCCAGTGGCTGGTGTTGAAAGCCATGATGTACGATAGTATTCAGGGGTCGGAACATATGCTAAGGCAGCGATGGAATGTTTGGCATTTCCCATTGTTTTTCCACCATTGCACGAATATAATTGTACAAGGTGATATCTGTAGACTCAACAATGTCTTTAATCTGCCCCAAAATGTTATCCATTTGCTCATACACCTTCCCAATTATTGGCCTATTTGAATCTAAACTTGATCATGTAATAAATTGGCTTGGTGAAGTGCAAAACATATTTAATTTGTGACCAAAAATAACTATCAAGATTAGTGTCCTTGAATACATTAGCACCATCTCTATCAATGTTATTGTCATCCCATGATTCACATGTCACCATATTAGTTAAAACTTGTCTCACCTTCACTAGCCGCCTAAAGGTGAGGTAATAACTTGCAACTCTTGTTTTCAGAGTTGAAGCAATTGCAAGTTGGAGTAAGTGCCATTAAAGTAGTTTACTCTTGTATGCCTCCGTATTCTTTGTTCTTCACAATATCATACATAAAAAGGTTCAATTTGTGCACCAAGCACCTGGACCAAAAGATGTGTGGATGAGTACGCTCAATAATTTTGCTTACTCCCTTACAATTTGTTGCATTATCAGTGATCACTTGAACCACATTATTAGGACCAATTTCTTTGATTGTTTTCAATAGGAGATCTGCAATGTTTTGGGAAGTTGCACTGATGGAGGAGTCACGACTTGCAAAAAACATTGCACCGCTAGTAGAAACACTGAGAACATTTGACAAATGTTGGTTTCTGATGCAGGAGCATCCTAGCACTCATAATTAAAAGAAGGAATCCAAAGAGGAGCAAGGAGGACGTGGACCATCAGAGCAACACAAGGGACCAATCTGTTAAAACAGAGTAATTTGATGGACTTAATTAAATATTAATGTAATCTGCCATGTATTCATATGTATCCATATAGTGAGCTGTAGAGAGATTTAAGGCTTGTTGAGATATTTGTGAGAGGAAATCAAGGAGTTGATTTGATTGGATCCTTGCAGTGATCCGATCCAATAATTCTTATATATATATATATATATATATGAACCTGCGTAGACAGATGGAGATAGAGAGTGACAAATAGAATTTGTGTAAACCAGAGTGGTCAAAATGTAATCGAAGGGAGCTTGTTCCTAAGGCTGAAATGCCTTAGATCTGCATTCATATCGTGTATAATAATAAAGTGTGTTTCATTGTTGAATTTGTACGCTGTGTGTATTTTATAGATAATTGAATGTTTCAATATTGCTGGATTGTTGATCGACCATCGATCACTACGAGGATCGATGACGATCTATTGATAAACAAGTTAACTATTATGGTGTGATGTCGTGTGTAGACAGAGTTTGGTGGCAGAACTTTGTTTTAACACAGAAATCCATCAAGTGGCGGACGAATGAGAGAATACACAAGATCCGTTGGATCTCATAGATCAATGGGCAAGATCAAATCGCGTGGAGCAACGCAAGTGGTATCGCATCAACAAAGTTCATACACAAGGGGCGGACCTTAGGTCTTGGACAGTTGCGATGAGCGATCACCGCTTTATCGCATTGGCAGAAACCTTCCGGAGTTATCGGCACTGGCCCTTGAAATAGTGCGATTGTGATCTTGCGATTAATCGTCAACCGTCGGATTGAAAGTCAGGATCGACGGTCATGATCTAAACGTTGATCGCAAATCGGAGAGGTAAGTGCAACGGATAATGCGATACGCTAATTGCCGATGGGCCGATCCACCGACGACCGATAGCGATGAAGCCGAGCGCTGATCAGAGATAATGAAAATCGAAGGAGTGCTGTGGAATGGCTGGAATGAGTGGACCCAACAATTATAGATGCGGGTGAAATCTTTTTGAAGTCCGACCATGCTTTCGACTGTGGGTTTTCCATGTATTTCTAGTGCATTCCGATAGTGTTGAAATCTCGGGTTTTTAAGGTAAACACATCAGTTAACGCTTCCGATAATGAAATGGGCTCATAACCCATAGGTCCTAGGATCGAATTATTGTAACTAGAGGCGAAATTGGTGTACCCCAATTTCACACCCCATCATTTGGTGTCAGAGCAGGGAAAGGATTTCCTACGAGAAGGAAGAAGAGTGCAAGCAGAAGGAGAAGAGGTATAGTTGCGTTGGAGACTAGAGAGTTATGGTTTTTACTGTCGTGCAACAAACGACAGCGGAGGGTGAGAAGACTTGCAGCAAGCCTAGAGCATGGAGTGTTCAAGTGGTTCTAAAGAAGAGAGAACCAAAAGGATGTCAAAAGACTAAGCTCAGGAGAAAGCTCGGTGAGATATTGTGTAGCAAAGGAAGACTGTTACTGCAGAGGTTTGGTTGCAGCTCACAGAAGATCATAAAGGCAATTGCACAGGGATGTGGGTAGAATTGCTAGGGATAAGGAGAAGCATATGACCAAGAGGTCATAAATTTTTGTTCCTCGAGAGTCTGATGCAGGAGCATTTGAGCACTCATAATTAAAAGAAGGAATCCAAAGCGGAGCAAGTAGGATGTGGACCATCAGAGCAACACAAGGCACCAATCTGTTAAAACAAAGTAATTTGATGGACTTAATTAAATATTAATGTAATTTGCCATGTATTCATATGTATCCATATATCGCGCTGTAGAGAGATTTAAGGCTTGTTGAGATATTTGTGAGAGGAAACCAAGGAGTGGATTTGATTAGATCCTTCTAGTGATCCGATCCAATATTTCTTATATATATATATGAATCTGCGTAGACAGAGGGAGATAGAGGGTGACAAATAGAATTTGTGTAAACCCGAGTGGTCAAAATGTAATCGAAGAGAGCTTGTTCCTAACGCTGAAATGTCTTAGATCCGCATTCACATCGTGTATAATAATAGTGTGTTTCATTGTTGAATTTGTACGCTGTGTGTATTTTATAGATAATTGAATGTTTCAATATTGCCAGATTGTTGATTGACCATCAATCACTACGAGGATCGATGGCGATCTATTGATAAACAAGTTAACTATTATGGAGTGATCTCGTGTGTAGACAGAGTTTGGTGGAAGAACTGTGTTTTAACGCAAAAATCCATCAAATGGCGGACGAATGAGAGAATGCACTGGATCCGTTGGATTTCATAGATCAACGAGTAGGATCAAATCGCGTGGAGTAGCGCAAGTGATATTGCATCGACGAAGTTCATACACAAGGGGCGGACCTCAGGTCTTGGACTGTTGAAATTTGGTACCGGAGGACAGGTGGTTCCCTTAGCCTTTGATCTTTGGCCTAGGGAAAAGTGTCCAAAAGATTTTAATTTTTCTTCTAAAGTGACTTTATAATTTTTTATAAAGTTAAAATCTAATTTAAAAGTGACTTTAATAAAGTTACTAAAATCTAATTTTAAAGTGACTTTTATAAAGTCAATGAAAAAAATTAGAAAGGAAAAGTGACTTTGGAAATAAATGACTAAGTGGGTCTTTATTAAAGTGGGGTGAATTAAAAAATAGAAAGTGAGATTTAAATGTGCATTTAATCTCAGCCATTGATCTAAATCTATTTCAGCGATTGGATTTAGGGATCACCCAAAAGTCACTTGGATCACCCAAAAGTCATTTGGAGTTATATTAAGGGAGGAAAAGGAGGATAAGATCACATTCGATTCAATTCTTTCATGAGTAGATTGAGAGAAGGAGAGCAAGAGAGCAAGGGAGATTCCTGGACAGTGAGCTGCGAAGTATCAGCAGCGAAGTTTCAACAACGGAGTAACAACAACGAAGTTTCAGCAAGGCAGTTTTTCAGCAAGGCTGAGATAAGTTGTAAAAGTTTGCTTGCTGATTTTTGCTGAATATTTTATTGCTGTAAAAAGACATTTTTCAGAAATAAAGAAGAGCTCTCAAACTGGTTTTCCCCAAGAGTTGTAGGGGGTTTTTCCAGGGTCACATTGACCAAAAATATCAGTGTTTTAATGGCTATTTATTACTGCTCATTTTTATTTCTGCAATTTCCAGCATTCTGTAAAATTTCCAGCATTCTGTAAAATTTCCAGAATTTGTGTTTTCAACAATTTTTTTTTTTTTTTAGTTTGTTGAATGTATGGTTATGGGAAAGGGCATTTAACTACATGGGAGAAATAAGGAGAAACTGAAAACCGGGGTGGGAAAACAAAATTTTTAACATGAAGGCCGATACCAGTTACACTTTTCAACACTCCCTCTTAACTAGGGAGGTATTCATAATTGATCAATCGATAGAAGGACATTACTCACTTTGAAAAGTTCTCATAAGACGAGTATTAACATACACAATGCTAAGGATCTAGATACCATAACTGCTAAGGTATCATTAGGCGACAAGGTGTGATCAAGTCAACTTGCCACTATAGGTATCATTAGGCGACAACCCTGGTATCGATCCAACAAGATATAGATACCATCTAGGTCTCCATGCTAAGACACCAACCCTTGTAGGGATCTAGGCATCATCAAGGTCAAACACTAAAACAGAGCTCCATAAGACCAATATACCTCCCGCATCGGGATCTAGACATCATCAAGGCCAAACAATAAATGAGATCTCAATACCGACCAGGCCAAGATGTCCTCCCAAGTACAATATACAGGCTCGTAGCCTAAGGTAATCAACTCTCCCTCTCAACCAAATCAACCCAAGCATGCTTATCAAATATTCAAAACTTCTCAGGGAGAGATCAACACACCAACTACTTGTTGATCCATTAGAACATATTGTAGCCTCACGACCCCAACCAGTATCAAACTTTCAATATATTGGTTCTTATTATCAATATGGTAGCATAAAATCTGGGGTCCACGACCATTCTGATGCTGCTTAATTCATCATAATATCCAAACAAATCCTGACAGAAGCTTCCTTTCTCCAACCTCTCAAGCAACACCAAACTCAATCCCAACACTTCTCAAAACATTCGAGTCTTTATTCACAACTTCATCAAGCAAGAGTAACCGTCAACAATGCTTTAGCCATTCTCTGATCTTTTTCTTTCTTCATCATGTCCTCTTCAACTATGGAGGATATACACTTTCCTTTATCCAAGCTCCCTCTCAACTAGGGATAAGTCCATCATCAACAACTTTATTCTACCAGCTACACAAGCTCTTTCTTTTGCACTATCATATGAGAACTTTAACCTTCCAAAACATCATTCCTTTTATCTTCATATGGCAACAAGGTCATCTTTCAATCACCCATGTAAGCTTCAATGTCATTAGGTGTAACAAACAAAGTTTGTATACTCAGAGGAATGCTTTAATACCAATGTAATGAACAAGAGACGTTTTCCATCCGTGATAGTCAGACTTTTCACGGAGCTTGTCTTCAGCCGGGAAGTGGGATGAGGAACCCATTGAGCCTTTGACCTTGTCCAACTATCTTCAGTGATTGCTCTTTCACTCTTGCTTGGGCTTTGTGTTCACCTGAGCTCTGATACCATGTTAAATTTTGGTATGTTCTATGCTTAAGAGCAATTTACTTTAATTTTCTTATTTTCCCACTATCAATATCTAGATTAGCAATCACATCAGCATGATATTAAAATGCAGATAGAACATAAACATAAACAGTAGAAGACAAGCCAAGACAAGAGGACACAAGATGTGGCACCAGCTAGGGACAAACTCCAATGTGGGGAAACCCTTGATCAATTATTCTTATATTCTTCAATAGTTTAGCACAAGCCTGGACAAGAGGACACAAGATGTGGCACCAGCCAGGGACAAACCCCAACTTGGGGAAACCCATGATCAATTCTTCTTATATTCTTCGATAGTTCAGCAGAGAGAGAGATAGTACAAATATACAAATCTGAGATTTTATGACAGCAGTAGTAAAACCTTGACCAGAGAGGTCAATGCTGGTGAAATAGGACTGAATATTTCATCCAAGTGGCATCAACAGGATGCTAATCCAACTGAGCCAAACATAGTTAAACCTTGACCCAATATATCTCCCAGAACGCTGTTGTCTTCAAGCTGCACTAGCTGTCACTGCTTCATGAGTTAGGGCATCAAACTTCAGTCCTCGTCCTTCATAACAGAACAGCCTTTGCTGCTGGCTATGGCCTGCGGCCTAGCCCAGCAGTAAGATAGGCCTACGATCCTTCATCAACCAGCATCCAAACATTAACAAATGCAACAATATTTTATCCTACAAGAACTTGAATTAGCTGTCAACACTTTCGAGCACCCAACTGTAGACAATGCTGATCTGTTCTGAGCTTATAGAGCAGATCTGATTAACACATTCTTTTACCTTATGACTGTGGTTTCCCAGCCTAGCAAACAGTCCTTAAAACATGCTTAGAACAACTCCCTTTATTACGCTGTCACCTACAGCAAACATGCTGTCTATCCATGCATCTTAATGTTGTGTTAAGACACTTTCTTGCTGCATTGTAGGGCTACCTCTGCTGCGGCTTAGGGTCTTTACTTAGCTGTGTATTAGGGCGCCATTGACAGTGGCTTTTAGGCTTCTTTGTGACTGCAGATTTAGGGCCTCTTAGGACAGCATTAGGGCCTCTTTGGGCAGCGGATCAGGACCTTCCCTAACTGCGGATTAGGGCCGCCTTCTAGACAGCAGATAGGAGCCTCCTTTAACTGCGTATGTAGCCTCCTCTTGACTGCGGCTTGCTGTGGATAGGAGCCTCCCTCTTGTCTGCGGCTAGGGCTTCTTTTGCTGCGGCTTGGGAGTCTTCTTAGACAGCGACTAGATCTCATCCTTTGAATGCAGATAAGACTTCTTTATGACTGCGGCTAGGGCATGGCTTCTCCTTGACTGCGTCTAAGGCTTTTCCCTTCAACTGCGGCTGAGTCTCTTCTTCACCTGCTGCTACATCTCCTTCCTATAGGACTGCGGCTAGGGCTCTCCCTCTAGACCTCTCGTTCCACCAAAACCAAAAAGAGTGGAGAGAGATCACAAGAGATGTGTGTATCAAATGACTAGACGTCACCTCTATTTATAATGCAACGTTGAGGTTGAGCTGGGGTTATTTGCTTGCTGGCCGACCTTGACAAATTGTCAAATAACACAAATAAATTCATATCTTCATAAATACATGTCGGAATCGGATGATCTTTAGATCAATCCCACACCTCTTGAAGAGAGGAATCCAAGAAAATATCAGCTGCCATAAATAAGGTGACCCACATGTAGTTTGGCCCTAGTTGCCAATTTAACAATAAGCCATCTTCAAGCAGACTTTGTACTAGAATCTAAAGGAACTCTTGAAGAATTTTTGGGCAGATCTGGGAGGATTTTGAAGCAGATTTGGGTGGGGGCAGTTATTTTGAAGCATTGTTGAGAACTCTTGGAGTAGTCTTTTTGAGCAAACTTGAAGACGTTTTTTTGCAACCTTTTTGGAGGCATTCTTGAAGATTTGGAGCATACTTTGAGCATATGAGGTATTCTTGAAGTATTGATTGGACCTTTGTTAGGAGCAGCTTATTGAAGACATCTTGTTGGGAAGCATTGTTAAAGAGTTGTAGAAGACACTTGTAGAAGCAGATCTTGGAGTCATTCTTGGAGACATCGTTAGCCTCGAGATGCATGATTGAAGCAGTCATGGAATAACATTGGAGAAAACTGTTTGTGTAACATGAAGAGTCTTGGAGACACCTACTAGGGTTACTAAAGTTGAGTAAGTATTTTGGAGATTATTTGAGGGCATTGTTGAAGGCAATCTTGAAGGTATTATTAGGACTTGTTGAAGAATATATTGGAAGCCCTGAAGCTGAACTAAAGCCACTTTGAAGAATTGGAGCAGAGGGTTGGAGGCCTAGAAGATTAGAGTCCTCAAGAAGACCAAGTGATGCTCGGTGAAGTACAAGTTGGAGCCTGGTTGATTTGAAGATTGGAGTCTTCATCTAGGATTGGAACCCTGAATAGTTAGTGTACAAATTGGAATTTGATTATTGTAAAAGAGGATTGGAGTCCACATTGTTTTTATTAATAAAGTTATTCTTTTGTTATATATTTTGTGTTCTATTTTAAGTGATCTTAACTGGTAATAAATAAGTTAATAACAGTTGTAAAAGGAAATACTGATTCACCCCCCCCCAGTGTTTCCAACACCCTAGTGGTTTCATAGGTGGTTAAGATTTTCAACCCTAGCAATATTGGAAATAAATGGTAATATTAAATTCTTAAAGTAAAAGGATGAAAATGAAAGATAAAGGAAATGTCATGTCACTTTTATTTAAATTATTAACATCACCATGAAATTACTCGAGATGTTTGAGATTGGTTTTGACGCCATTGGATTTCAAGATTTAGGGATTGCAATGTTTCCAATCGATTCTGTCATGTGTGAGGGTATGAGATTGACATTTGATCAAGAGTATGTAGCCCTTTAAGTACCTTGATGTTGGTGTCATTGATTGTTGAACTTCGTTGATGGTGGTGGTATTGCTTGTTGAACACCTCTACCATGGCCTTAACTAAAATGTACCCTTCACTCAAAGGAAAATAATTGGTTAGGCATGCTAAGCTTTTTCTACCATATAATAATGTTGAGGAGATGAACCCTTCACTCAAACCAAAATAATTGGTTAGGCATGCTAAACTTCTTCAATTTCTACCATATTATAAGGTTGAGCAATCCTAGTCTGAAGACTTTGAGCTAAATGATGTTTATGTAGCTCTTGTTGATGATCCCATTTCTAGTAGTGCTGAATCAATGATGAGTTTCATGAGTCATCATGTTGATCATTGATTTGTAGTTTTGATGTCTAGTTTTGCTGCTGCTGCTGCTACTACTACTATTGAGGTTGCAAAGGAGTCTGAGGAGTCCTTAGACTATGAGCTAGATGATGTTTATGTAGCTCATGTTGATGATTCCATGTCCACTAGATGATTGGTGTTATGTGGTTTAATCCATGTTTTTATGCTTTTTTATAACTAATTCATCATTCTACATGCTTTTGTTGACATATATGCATCAAAATATCTAAAATTATATATTATATAAAATTCGGTCCTGATTCGCTCCCGACTTAGAAGGTTTTGAAAATTGTCGCTCCCCGATCCTGCTTCCGCTTTCAAGCAGCCTTGCATTGAAATCCCTATTGGCGAAGTATACTAGTTTACACTTACAGTTTTACTAGGGATGCCATCCACAAATGTGGGGAAGCATCCCTTGGGTTTCCCCGTGTTTTCATTGGGAAAATAATATTCTTGTACTTCTTCCAAACCTTTAGTCTTTTGAGTTTTCCTTTGGTCTCACAAAAAGCCAAATATCTAACTTAACTTCACCCCCAATGGTGTGCATGATTTGTTTCATAAATCACAATATTTTTCTTTGAAAATGCTATAGTTGTTATGTTCTGAATCAATATGCGTGTACCTCATGTTACACCTGGAGCCATACAGCAAATGCTCATTAAATTACTACCTAGATGATCAGGGAGGGCTAGCATATCTAATTTGGTCCCGAGTCCCTGACTTGAAGACTATCTGCATGTTTCCAAAGTATGGAAATCTTGCATAAAAGCTGGATAGCCAAATCTTGCATAAAAGCTGGATAACCAAATTGAATGAAATGTTCAGTTCATGGAAAGTTGCCTGACAGCACTGTTCCTATAAGAAAGAAATGCATGGTCCTACTTTGCTGAATCATCCATTTGTCCCAAAATGCAATCCCTTTCTAATGCAGAGGATAAACAAACAGAACCGGGTACTCAGCAGCCACCTAAGCTTAAAGTGCTTTAGCAACTCAACAATTCCAGAAAGCATGCTAACAATTCGTCTTATGACAAACCACACAACAATCAGTTATTACCTCACTGTCATCCAATTGATCCTTTACTGCTAAACCATATGAAGAATTGGCCATGCAAGTACTCACGTTTTGAGAGGAGGCGGAATTTGAAATACTGACATCTCTGAGCCAGTTTGACTCATGATTGTGAACATTATATTTCCTGTTATGACAATTGGCAATTAAACAAATTGGCCCAGATTCCTGGGTGTTGTTCCATTGATACAAAGAAATGGTTGAAAAACTGTAAGCGAAATACTGCAAACTCAAATTTGATATTATTGACAATCCACAGCTTATTAAAACCACTCATATGGATTATCAATCTCCTGTCAGACAGGAGAAATGAAAACTTTTCTTGATTAAAGGGAATGATCTCAATTTATTTGCTTAAAGAAACCCTTAAAAATCCATTGTAAGAAACTTATAACTTTTTCTCTTGTGTGAGGACAGGATGTCTGGACTCCCATAGCTTGTGTGCATATTCTATTATGAACCAGATTACTGCAGTCACCTCCTCCAACCGCTTTTTCTCTTTTTTCAGAGATTGCATTCTTTCTCACTCGTTTCTTTGCAAATTGTGGAATATCTTAGAAAAACTCAGTTTTAGTGAGTCCCAAAGCAAATTGTAGAACTTTTCAAGAAGGTCCATATTTTGCATTTATTTGCAACTTCTCTGTCTGTTTGTTTCTCTTTTCTCAGTAGGACTCTCAGTATGAGCTTTCATTGCCTTATAGTTTGTTTTGGAAGTTTGTGGTATATATATATTATTATTTCTTATATTTTTCTGTCCACCTATTATTTATGATTGTTTTTTTCTTTTCACTGAAAGATTCTTGTGACTGTACACACATGAAAAGAGAATGGTCATTCTTTTGCTAATAAATTTGGTGTTTTTTAGTCTCTTTTGTAGCTAGGGTTATAGTCAAGTTTTGAAAATGTGTACTTCATTATAATATTATATCCATATGCTTGGTTATTTGATAATCTTTCTCACGAGAAATCGCTGATTAAACTAATTGCAGAAGTGAAAGTAGAGAATTTGGTAGCTTACATATAGAGTCCAGCTAACCATGGCTGTTTGTGGAACTAAGCCACTTATGCTGCTTTAAAGAAAGATTGAAGGTGTTGCTGTTCTAGATTTTACAAATGGAATTTACGCACTTATTTGTTGCTTTTTCCAGGTTGTGAGGGGTGTTGTTGAAAGTCTGAAGATCATAACTCGTCAGGCAAGCTTAAGGGTAGCGGAATATGCATTTTATTATGCCAAGACACATGGTAGACAAAGGGTGTCGTCTATCCACAAAGCCAACATAATGAAGAAGACTGATGGACTTTTCTTGCAGGTCTGTTGAAACTATATATGATAATGTATCCTATTTGTGAGGAATGGGCCACTTCCTTGTATCATTTTTCTAGTAAATTGGAGTTGCTGTTTAGACAAACTCTTACTGTGATCTCCTTCCAGCTGTATCACACCTGAATAGAGTAAATTTCTGTATTATCACAAGAAGAAAATTTCAAATTTATGGACAGTCAGACTTTCTAGTTACATAATTTGTTTGTAAAGTTCTTTTCTTTTGAGTTGCATTTGAGTTCATGATATTGTCACCTTTGCATCCTTTTGCAGTGTTGCCGTGAAGTTGCTGAGAAATATCCTGAAATCCAATATGAGGAGGTCATCATTGATAATTGTTGTATGATGGTATGTTCACTTTACCCTCTACTCTATTCTTTGTCTTGGACAATGGGGAGCTCTTATAACTATTTATGTATTTGAACCTAAAAGCATTAAAAAATATTCTAAATACAAATGTGTGCCATGTGTGCCAATATACTAATAGCACATTTGTGGTCACTTGTAGAAAGTGGTGTGTGAGTGAAGTATGTCTTAAGTGTCTCTTCACGCTACTGGAAAACATACACGATTCTTAGAAAAGATAGAAGTTGGAGTATAATGTGACACCTTGTGTGCAAAAGCAGCACTAAAATATAAAGCAATGGATGCCTGAGTGTGTAAAGCACTAGAATCATCAAATTAGACTGGCAATCAACTGCTCAGAATGAATAACAAATTCAGAGGAATTATGCTGTTCCTTTCAACAATAACAAATTCTTCCCTGCCATAATTAAACTTTGTCCAAAGATAAAGATTTGCTGGAAACGAGCATAACATCATTAGAAACAAGTATTAGTAAATGCATACTACAGTTGCAGAAAACAAGGACACCAATACTGAGAGAGAGAACCATTTGAATGACATTCAATCTATTTTGAAAAATCTTTTATGTGAGTACATGGAGGGAATGATTGTTCACATTCCAATAATTTGAAATTACTAAATAAGTAATAGAAATTGTCATACTAGAAATTACACAAAGCTTATCTTTAAATACACAAATCTATCTGGAGTAAGTGGCTTGGTTAATATGTTTGTAGCCTGCTCTAGGTTGCACAACCTTGCTCTATTTTTTCGTTCTCAACCAGCAGTCAAATGTAGTGGCATTGGACTTCTGCATGCTTAGTTCGATCATGAAAAACAAGGTTGATTGCCAATTTCAACATTCCCTCATTATCTCAATAAAGTGTAGTAGGATGAACTTGTACATCTTGCAAATTATTTAGTATCTGCCTCAACTAAGCTGCCTCACAAGCTGCAACTATTTCTGCCCTATACTCGGCTTCTGTGGAGGAAAGTGATAATGCTCGCTCCTTCTTACTCATCCATGAAACCGCGCCTATACCAAGGTTGAAATGATACCCTGTCTTGCCTTTTCGATTATCAACTGATCTTTCCCAATCTAGATCTGTATCGTTTGTAATTTGGAAATCCCCTTTATTTCCCTACAAGATGCCATGCTCCAAAGTACCCTTCAGGTATGTTCGAATTTTCATGGTTGACATCCAATGATTAGTTTTTGGGGCTCTTATAAATCCAGAAATGTAGCTGACTGCAAAGCTTGGGTCTGAATTGGTGGCTGTGATGCAGATTGAATGGCCTACCAATTGTTTCCACACTGTCTCATTTTCCGTTCTAGGATTAGATGTGGATGATAATTTCAGATGAACCTGCGTATTTGTAGTGGCTGGTTGACAATCAACCATTCTAAATTTCTTTAGCATGCTTTCTCCATACTTTGTTTGTGACAAAATACACCACCATGTAATGAATGTAATATTAATTTTCATACTCTAGCAATCCAGCAATTAGTTTCAAGCAGATTTATGTCCACTGAATAAAAGCACAGCTAGGGTATTAACAAAATAATTTCAGCAGAAAACAAAATGTACCAATCTTGTTAGTAAATCAGAAAGGCAGATTTTTTTTCTTATACTTGATAATTACTTGTGATGTTCTTGACTTCTTATTAAGTTTTATATCTTCTTTTTTTTAGTTCATCAAACAATTACCAAAGCAAAAGCACATAAAACAATGGACAGTGGAGATAGGCACTATGCCGGGGCAAAACCCCCTTGAGGGGAAAACCCAGTCAAAATTGTCTTCCTTTCAATAGTATTCTTTGAGACTCTTCAACCTAGACAAAGACCAAACCTTCCCTCCACACCAAGTCAGCCTCCCAGATCTTCGACCTCTCTTCCAACAACTTTGACTATGTAGCAGCTTCCGGCATTGGGAAAACTTGGAAGACTTCGATCTCTCAAACTAGGGCACAAAACAAAGAGAGAGAGGCACCAAAATTTTGTTTTTCTTCTTCTCCTTAGACTCCACCCAACTCGTACTTCCTTTCCCTTCTTCTTCTACTTCGCACTTCTTCCGGCTTCAAGAGATATCGAACTTACTTGTGAGATAGTGTACCCAAATGAATTCAACTTGCTTCTATTTATAGGCTTCATGGGTTGTCGAATTGATGTCCGTAGGCCGATTTGATGTGGAGGACACATAAATTATATTTCACTCAATACTAAACCTTTTTACATGATTCAAAATCCCAAGCAGGGTCTCTTTAAAAGTACAATGACTCTATTGACTGAGAATAAATCATAGAAGTCCTCAATGGGGACTTTGACCTAAAACATGATGACCGAAGCATGAAACCCATGCTTTAATAAGTCACAATAATAATAATAATACTAATTCTTTTCTTTATTATTTTGACAAGTACAATTCATGATGACACAAATACATTAAATGAAGACCGAACCTAGTTACATTTTCCAACAAATCTCAATCACAAAAATGACACAACAGATTTTGCCCAATTAGAGTTCTTCGTTAAATTATTCAAAACTTGGCTCCCTTGGGATAATGATCCAATTGAGGAAAAACATACACCATTGGATTTGATCTAGCTGATCAAGCCCTCCTTGGTTGATCTGAATCTTCTTGCTGCGTCTTTCTTGGACCCAACACACTCATTGAGATGCCTCTCTCAATGTTGTGCTGTTGTATGGTGTTTTCTCCTTGTCCTTAGCCTTGCTTTTATACATTATAACTTTTTATTGAGCTAAATCCCTAACCCTAATCTCTAGAGTGATTGATCATTAAGATCAGATCTCACCTCACTTGAGATCAAGGGCTGAGATTAAAACATAATCACTAAAGTAGGTTCCTTTACTTTTCCCAAGTTTAATTTAGGTCAATAATGCAACATAATAATTATGTGTTTTTCCTTAAGTCAAACTTTGGCTATGTTACAAATACAACTTGCTCACACTAGAGTGATTTGTCTAAGGAGATTTAGGGCAACTTCTGCATGCCTAGACACTCAGGCATGTGTAGAAGTACCCACCCGAGCTAAAAGCATCAACACTCCCTCTAGTGAGGGATGTTCTTCTATCACCTGGAATTAACTTTGATCCTGTAACTACGTCTGCTTCCATAGCTGCTCCCTCTGAATTGGAAGCCTTCCTTACCATCTAGTCTGGAAAAGTCCTCGAAGTATTGTTGTCCTTGGCTTGGTTCCTAGAAGTCTCCTGCTCCTGAACATCTTGTAAGGTCATGTCATACCAAGAGACCACCTTGAATATTTGGAGGAATCTGTCGATTGCTCCTTCTCTCTTGAACCTGAAGGTTGATTCCGTATGAGCTAATCAATCTTTAGAGTTTCTTGGTCCTTGTCCTTTGTCACTGCTTTGCTTATGGCCCTTGTACTAAGTCCTAACACCCACAAGAACCTCTTTGGTTTATATATTTGCAGAGATATTTGTTCCTGGATCTGTGTTGGTCCTTTAAGACATCCACTAAAGCTACAACCATACACTCGATTGGTATGGTCCCCTCTCTCCCTCTGAGCGCTAACCTTTGCCAATCTTGCTGGCAAACCCAGCTAGTATTGTCCTTCTTTGTACCATGCTATGCCGACCACTATCGGCTGGTGCATGTCGTGGCAAATCCCTTGCCCAATGACTTCTTGCTCGTCATTGCATCTTACAACTACTAGATAATGCCCAACTTGACACTCTGCCTGCACCACAATCCTCTACTTTGCTTTGTGGCACCACCTACACCGGACCTTGCTACTCTCTCATGAGTGGCCCACCCATAGCTTGTTTACACTATGCACTGTGCAACTCTTTTGCTATTGGTTGTTTGCATTGTTGGAGAATGTAACTAGTTTCACGTTGATTTGGGGTAGCATCGAATGTGCTCTAGCCATGAAAATTGGTGGAGAGGCTAAAGCACATGATCTCCAAGACCCAGAAATGGTTTGAGGAAATTCGACACTGTTAGAGAGATATTAAAATAATTAATATTTTTAATGGAGTTCCTAAGTCTAAACTTAGGAAAATTAAAATATTAATGGGTATTAATATAAAACTGGGTGAAGATGTTCTAAATGACATGGATGAAGCCAAATATAATCTTAGCCGTTGATTAAAGATTTAATTTCGACTGTTGAAGACTCAACAGAAAAAGTATAAGAGGAGGCTTGAGGGTCAGTTAGAGATACACCAAGATTGACCAGTCAGTTCGATTTTCTGGAGCGGAGTTTGCTGAGAAAATTCGAACAAGTGATTAAAGTTGCAACGAGGGGCAGTGAGTGCATAGTAGAGAGGCAAAGATAGTGTCGAAGGACCAGAGCAGAGACTGAGGAGGCTACGCAGAGCCAACAAGAGCCACTCAGAGGGCCAGAGTGACTGTGCAGAGGCTAGCAGGGTCTGAGTGGGTGATGCAGAAGGCTAGAGAGCCAGCGCAGAGCAGTAGAAGGCTGACGCAGGGGGTTTTAGAGTGACGTAGAGGCCAGGAGGGTTGATGCAAAGCCTCAGAGAAGCGTTGGAGAGATTTTCGCAATGTTCCACCAAGACTCCGGTGCGGGGAGACGCGGGTGCGGGGAGACGCATAGGGGGGACGTGTGGGAGTACCCTGAAATTTTTGGGAAATTTCGGGGGTGCGGGGAGTCATCGAGGTATATAATATTATAATAATATATATTTATATATTTATATATATAAATTTATAATTCAAGTTTATATTCATTGTTCACTGTTCAATGACAATAATGAAAGCATAAAAATATTAAATAGACAATTGAAATTTGAATCATTGATCCATCCTCATCATTCATTTTGATACATACATGATACATTGATACATCATTCATGACCATGAGCATTGAGATTCGAAAAACAAAAATAAAAATATCATTCATCATTCATTGATTCAATGGTTCATCATTCTACAATCTAGTAATCTACATTGATTTAAAAACTAAATTAGTAAATTCATCATTCATCATTCTAGAATCTAAATTGAAAGCAAAACATACTAGTATAACTCAAACTTCAAAGTTTCAAAGTTCAAACTCAAAAATAGTTAAGAGTCAAGAGTCAAGTCATCAATATCTAGTGTCGCAACTCAAAAATGAAAAATGCATAGTCAGCACTGAAAATAAAATGATAAATCAGCATCAAGGACTCAATCTCAATGATTGGTCCTCTACATCCATCTGCTGCATGAAGTCATCAGGACCATCAACGGGAATGTCAGTATCCGAGTCAGAGTCACTCTCTTGAGTAACCAATGAAACTCCAACCAAACCATGTCGCAGCTCATCTGGTCCATCCTCATCATCTATCTGTGCACTATCCTCTGGATCCACATCCCATCGTGTTGCCGGTCCCTTCCGATACTCTGGTGTCTTCCTATGTGCAAGACGTAGAGAACTGTGCACTGCAGCTAGCTTCTCTGCTCTCCTAGAGGAAAGTCTATTCCTCTTGATAGAGTGGATGAAGCTATATGTGGACCAATTCCTCTCTGCTGCAGAGGAACTAGCAATCTGAGACAATAAGCGAATAGCAAGGTGTTGGATCTCTGGAGCATCATCCCCATGCATGGTCCACCAACCAATGGGGTCAGTCTGGCCTAAATCATTGCGATCTTCCCTTGCATCATGCTTGTTGAAGGGACCACTGAGACTTGCAAATTGCATCCACTGTCTCCTAATTGTTCTCCCTTCTTCTGAACTATACATCTTTGTAATGGCAGCTCGAAATCCCTTTTTGACCTCTGGATCTTCAATGGGAAGAATTCTACCAGTCCTTGCCACATACCATTTTTGGTTGAGTGCATATGCTGCCATGTGCAAAGGTGTATTCATTCGATCCCACCTACACTGTATAATGGGTCGAATTTGGGTCGTATAGAACTGTAAGGAAGGATCCTTCTCACGAATGGCCACCCTTACTTGATCCAACATAGTATCAAAAGTCTCATATATTTCTCCAAGAGTAGGAGAATCTGTGTCAGTGTAGCGAATGACCTCAACTATAGGACGTAAAAGTGACACCAAATAACCACAATCTGTCCACCAATCATTATCCAATATCTGAATCCTGATTTTCTTTCCTTCCTCTGTCTTTGATTCTGCCCATCTGTTCCAATCTGGAGTTACAACCATGGCCTGCAATGCTGACTGCACCTCCAACATCTCTCTAATAAAAGAAAGTAACTAGCATATCTGGTGTCAGTAGGCTTGAGGAATTCCTTCCTCGCATGAGACCTGTACATGGCTAAAGAGGTATGGTGATTGCAAATAAACATTTGCACATTTCTTGCAGCTATCACCAAGTTAGATACCCACTCAATTTTGCCAATGTCTTTCAATGCATTATTGAGCGCATGCAC
Organism: Pinus taeda; assembly: GCA_000404065.3. Taxonomy (NCBI): domain Eukaryota; kingdom Viridiplantae; phylum Streptophyta; class Pinopsida; order Pinales; family Pinaceae; genus Pinus; species Pinus taeda. Next base: position 210,370 of record APFE031201109.1, on the reverse strand, counting down.
ACAACAATGGGTCCAGAAAATATGCCTGTATTTATTTTGAATCATTAATCCTGCTGATCTACACACTGCTGCTGCATCTGTCACAACCTGTACAACATTTGTAGATCCAACCTCCTCTATAGCATCACGAAGAAGCTCAAATTGGAAAGTTGCATCTTTGCGCTTTCCAGAACAATCAATAGCTCTAAGAAAGAAAGGCCCCTCCCTGCAAGTAACTATGGTGTTGATAAGTGGACGTTTGGCAATGTCTGTCCACCCATCCATAACGATAGAACAACCTTCCCTCACCCATGTCTGCCTCATATTTTCCTTTTGCACATTAATATTGGCCACTTGCCTTTCTAATATCACTGTCCTCAGCTTATGTTCACCTGGGGGCACATATGAGGATCCTACTGCTGCAATTGCCTTCACCATCTCCTTGTAGTAAGGAGAACGACTAACATGGAAAGGAATGCCATTGGCAAAAAGAAATTTTCCAATGGCATCATCTGTATCATTACGGTTCAACTTACCATACATTCCTGTAAGAGTTGGTCCCACTGCACAAGAACGAGAACCTGGTGGAGGCATATTTTTCATTTTTCTTTTGGAGCTTGTGGCTTCATCAATATTTTCATTTTGGTGAGCTTGGGCCATGGCATTTTTACTTGAGAAGTTTCCCTTTGCATCTGCTGCCATTTGCATCCTCAAGAGCTCTGATTTTTGCAATATGGTTAATTTTGAACATATATGAACCCCTTTGCCACCTACACCCAAAAGATGCATCTTGATCCGACTATAACTCCCAACCCAAGAATGACCACAAACATTGCATTTCCAATGGAGTGTCCCACCTTTTTGTTTTCCGGGTTTTGGTTGAGTTGAAGAGTCAGCCATTTTGGCAACATATAACAAAAGAGGTTTAGTTGGATTAAAAGTCCCTTTTGCATATTCAGCCAATGCCTTTGACGGGGTTGCAGTTGCAGTTGCACTGGGAGAAACACTCGCTGCACTGCTGCCATGGGTTTCATTCATTGTTGATGGGATTTCAATTCCAAGAGGATTTTCTGTTTGAACATCATAATCACTATCAGTATCACGATCAGTGTCACTGTGGCTGCTCATGTTGTAATCAACGTTGCAGGCTTGCAGCTTGTTGTGTCACTGTTTTAATTTCTTTTGCAAATATTTTTTTTGTTTTTCAAATTTTCTGCCCTGCAAAAAGAGTTAAAAAAAGTAAAAAAATCACCATGTAAATTAAAATTTAGAATGCAAATATAGTAGAATTTCAATTAAATACAAATTATTAAAATTTAAAAACAAAAACATAAACAAAAATTAAAAATAAAAATTAAATTTGAGTGACTGTCCACTCAGCACTGTCCACACATTTGCTATTAAAATTATTTTGAAGACATAATATGATAATTGAAGACCTAATAGAATTGAAAGAACAATTAAAAAATTTAAAAATATTCCCAAAATCTGTTAAGTGTTTCACTGTTTTGGAATGGAGTGAATCTAAAATTTATTTTTAAGTTTTTAACCTACAGCACTCTTGTTCTCAATGCTCATGAGTATGACTGTGTTTATTTTTAAGTTTTATAACCTACAGCACCCTAGGCCTGTGGCTTGCTCAGGTCTGAGATTTGCCCCTATCCTGTGGCTTTCGTAGGCCTAAACTTGTCCTCTGACTGTGGCTTCCACAGGGGTACTGTCGGCCCTAACTTGCAGCCTTCACTGATCCAAAATCCGACCCGTATGACATACTTTGCACAGTGATCAAAATAAGTTAAATAACCCTATCTCAGGCACATATAGCGCTTACAAAAATCAATCTGATAGGCTGCAAAAGAGGCAGAAATTAGCTCCAGACTTGCCCTTAATCACATGGAGCAGACCTGTCACCTTATTAAGTTATTTCACATAAAAAAAGTTCTAACAGTGGGCATTGGTAGACTGCCATAAAATATTAAAATGTCAGAGTTTTAGTAATGTTTTTAAGGGCCACGGTGCACCCAATCTCTATTCTGGAATCTGCATTAATACCAAAATAAAATTGCTATCAGATTCTATTTGGAGCTACAAGCCTACATATAGCAATCTACCATTCGGTCCATTCCCAGGTTACCCCTTTCAAAATGCATTTCCGATTTAGTCTCGGGCTACATTTTTTTTTTTGGAAAATACATGAAATTTAGTCTCGGGCTACTTGTGCAAACATGTTACATAACCCCACAATTTTGCAGAAAACTTCCAATTGGTGGCTACGCGTCTCATTAACTTCCTATCAATCATCAAAGAAATTAACAAGCTGAAAAATCATAAAATGCTGTTGTAAATTGGTTTCGTAAGACAGGTTATCGTAACCACATCGCTATTGAGCATGTAGATGACTGTTTTCCGTCTAAATAAATTGTGGACTTAACAGTAATAAAATCTATTGGGGACTGTTGATGGGATAAAGACTTAAAGTTTAAACCAGCTACAGAAAATTTAAAAACAAAATGAAAATATCAGCAAAATGAAAAACGAACTGCAGATTGAGAACATGTGGGCACGCCGGCACGGGTAGAAGAGATGAAGAATGTAGTGAAATGTTTAAGCCTTAAGGAAAGCCAGCGGAAGTTATAAACATTAAACTATAAACATTAAACTATAAACGATGTGGTCCGTGGATGACATATCTGTTATCGTTTATAGGCTTTAACGACTACCTGGGTTTATCGTTGCAAACTTCAGTCTTCAGTCTTCAGTCTTCAGCAAAGGGACGCAGCACCAACAGCAATGGCTCAGCGTTTCAACAGCAATGGCTCAGCGTTTCAACGTTCACGGACCTGGGAAAGTCGGCGTTGGAATGCAAGGCACTAATGAAATGTCAAATGAGCGTATTGCCTTTTATTAGATGACTTTTAGGTTTAGGATTTCAGTTCTAATTTTAATTTAAAAAAAAAAAAATTTAATTCTTTTGATTTTTGATTTTTAATTTTTAATTTTTAAGTCTTATTAGGCAAATCTGAAGGGGGGACGCCCAGGCGCACCCTTTTTGGGGAGTCGCGGGGAGTCTAGACTCCCACACTGGGGAAACGCACCCCCTTGCGTCTCCCCGAGACTCCCCAAAAAGGGTGCGTGGGGAAACGCACCCCCAAGAGACTCCCGGTCCCGGGTGCGTGGGGTGCGAGGGGTGCGTGCACCCGACCCTGGGAGTCGCGTCCCCATGGAACACTAGATTTTCGTGGAGCAGACTTGCTAAATATCTGGTTCCAAAGAGAGGTATTATTGCCAGATAGATATCTCTGTTGGGTGAGCTAGTTTGGCACCCTAGTTGTACTCAAGAAAGCTGCTTAATAATAAAACCCTCAGAACTGCTGCACCGATTTTCTCAAGTTGGGTTTTTTCGGGGAAGATTGTCCAAAATAACGTGTTCCATGTGTGTTTGTCTGTTATTTTTCAGTTGATGATCTGTAGATGGTTGAGGCTGCATTTGTGTTTATTTTCAATATTTATATGGTTAAATAACTTGTTAAGAAATAAAGAAGTAGGTGAAATAAACCAGATTATGCAAGAAGAATTTCTGAGGTGTTAGACTTAGAAATTTCAACATTTCGGTCTTCATAATTTGTACCATTATGTATTTTATGTAAAAAGCAAAAGAAAAGAAAAAAGAAAAAATATTATTATTTTTCTAGATAAGCATGTTCTTCATACTTTGATCTATTGCAAAAGAAAAAGAAAAATTTAAATGTAAATTTGGGACAGAAACCCTTCTAGATGTGAAGTCGGCCTTGCCCCAAAGGACAAGTCTATTCGCACCCCTCTAAACTATATAAATAGAGGGAAGATGGAGCTCATTTGTACACACGCTTGCATGGTTTTGGTCTGAAATATCGCAAAGAGGGTAGAGAAAAAGTAGAGAGATGAAATCTAGAGAAAAATATATCTTCTTGTACTAGAATTTGTGGAAGATTTGTCTTGGTTTGTCTCTTGTTGATGGTCTCTTGCTGATGAATTTGCTGGATGGAAGGAAGGTTTGACTTGGCATCTAGAGGTGGAAGTTTCTATGGTTATGGGGTTGGATATCTCATTTGATTTGATTCTATAAGAAGAGGATTTTCTGGGTTTTTCCCCTTGGAGGGGTTTTGCCATGGCTTGGAACCTATATCCTGTGTTGTATTATCTTCTGTGAACTTCATGTTTTATGGTAATTGGTTGATGAAGAAAGAAAACATAATAATAAAAGTGCTAACAGTCTCACAAGGAGTTATCATGTAATGGAAATCTAATAATAAGATGGAAATCCTCCCGATTTCCAACATGGTATCATAGTTGATGTAGTTTGTAGATAGAGGTTTGGAGATCACTAGGTTAGCATTCTGTTGGCATACGTTTTTCAATGGCTCATATTTCTTTAAAGCCCCTATATCGAAGACATATATCGCGAATCTCTTCCTTTGGCTCACATTTCAGTTTGTTACGTAGGGCTCATATGTAGTGATTTGAATATGGCTCTTTAACATAAAATATACTTCACTGTGAATCATAACTATGCTTCAAAACATTTTTGTGAACACTATCTTTGGCAACAGTGGTTCGAGCAATTTTCGAGGATTCACTTTCGTTTCTTTAGTGATTCGTTGTGGCTTACTATATCATTATGTGGCTTGTCTCACTATAAATCACTGTGTGGATCACATTAATTGTTCAGATCATAATCTTTGCATCACGAAACTATAGTGGCTCGAGGGATCATTTATCTCTGTAGCACGTTATTTACACTCTCACACATATCTAACCACTGGGGCAACATCCGATTTGCATATCAGATTCACATAGTATCTTTGGATCACACTTACGAGAATCTCTGTGAAGGCCTGCTTTGTTGTTTTTCCACGATCCTGGTGTCTTGAATAAAATCTTAAATCATTGACGCTGCCAAACCAACAATCACAACGAAGCTACTTTGTGTAGCGGAACAATATATAATAGTAAATCTACTAGTGCACAAAATATACACAATTTTGTACAATAACCCAATCTTTGTTATATTAATCCAACTGAATAATACAACAATGTAGGGCTCTCGTACCAGGGATAATGGCCCTTAAATACCCATAAGTAAAAGAATACAAAATACCAAGGGCCTAGTCCCTATGGAAGTGAGATGATGGAAAGCAAATCGGGAAACAACTTGCCCGAGAGACACAGTTGAGTGGCGCTAGCTACTTGGTGAAAATTTAGCAAGGCTCAAGGATCTAATTAGATTTGGAATTGAGACTAGTGCCTTATGGAGTCAAAAATCATTGCTTATTATAAATTATGACCAAGTAAACAGATGAACATCTGTTGCTCAGATGAATAACTAACCTATATGAAGCGCAAGTCCTAAAATCTAAGTGTAATGCAAGGATCTTGGTTAGTTTTAGATTATATGCCTACTCTAAATGGAACCTTTCGCTTAACTATTTTGAGAGCAATATTTAGAGTAGGTTATGGGATGGAAGCAAGCAAAGACTTGATTAACGATACCTCCCCCTGTTTTCCGACCACCCAGTGCCTTCGGCGCTACAGAGACTGTGGCTTTGATGACTGCAAGGTCACTGTGTTAACCACCAAGAAGGGATGAATCCCTCATGCTAGATGAGAAAGAATTGTCCTAGGAGTCTATCAACCAAGCTTATGCTTGGAGGTAAATTTTTAATGCAAACTAAGCCTAGAATGCTTATGCAATGATTATGAGTGAGATTCTTAGTTTAAGATTGTTTGAATACTTTAAGTTATTGATGAATCTAAAACGACAAAAGTACTTGTAAATCAAATGCAATCTTACAACCAAGAAAGTGCCAATTATTAAAGTGATAATATGATTGATAAATCAAACAACTTATCCAATGCACCAATGATTACTTGAGACAATTAGAGATCTTCCAAGATACTTAAAAATATAAATACCAATGATGACACTCTTAAACAATGCCAAAGTCAAATCCACAAGATGCTAATTACTCAAGACAATAAAATCACCAAAGGCCTCTCAAGATTATAAGCTTGGATTACTATAACAATGCTTCAACCAAAATGTCAATTAGATCTCAGTGGCAAAATGTCTTAGCTTATTAACAAGATTAGAATATAGATGCTTAGATATGTGGGTGTATTAGTGCAAAGTTTCAACAATTCTTATAGCTAACACAAGACAAGTAAACGTTAGATTCCAATGTTTAAGCAACAAAGCTTCTCCACAATGAATCACTTAGAGCATGAAACACTAAAAACCACTTATGAGGAGTCATTTGATGATATATCAGATTTGAAAAATACTTATGACAACAAAGGAACAAGAGTGAAATCAATGAACTATCAATGTGAGGGTGTGTGCTAAATTGTGCTCAACAATTAACAAGTGTTAAAACAAGTTAGCCAATATGAAACTGTGATTTCTCAACCCTCTTAAGATTTTATGTTCAACATATATCATATCTGAAATGACTTGCTACAACGGTAAGAAAATATGTAAACAATGAGATATTAGTGCTCTAACAAGTGCCAAAATATGCCCAAAACTCTTGCCAAATTGAAAATTTAGATTTTTAGGGATTTTAAGATGTGATATTCAGAAAATTTCAGATCTGATTTCACGGTTGTGCAAAGATATTACAACAAGCTAAAGAAGTAGATCTAGGCCTAATGATCAATGCCCAAGTGGCCAAAATTTATGGAAATTTTACTATGCAATTTTATAAGTATTTTGACCAATTAGATGTGTTTTAGCCTAATGTTTTAAAACTCTGACTCCGACTTCGACTCGGCCGAGGTTCGACTCCGAATCTGACTCGATATCGACTCGGCTGGCTTGATTTCAATGATTCGGTCGTTGTAAAAAATACATCAAATATTTATTTTTTATAAAAACACATAATTTTAAAGATTTTCATTCATGTTTCCAGAATCCAAACACACAACATTAGAATATAGATAGAAGATAATATATGATCAAAGTAGGCTCATGAATATATCCATTATATCAAAATGGCACCCAGTGCACTATCCAATACATACACGATGATGATATAGAGATCAAAACAAAAACACATAACGAAGGAGGCTAGAAATGGCCTCTACAACAAAATTCTGTGACCAGTACTACTGGCTACTGCTAGAGTTGCCAACATCATTTGGCTCAATGTTTCTTGGGAGCGGGAGCGACATTTTCAGAAGCTCTCAGTTTGGGAGCGAATCTTAGGCCTCTATACTACTAGTGTAACCTCTTATTGTTATTAGTACAATTATATTGTTGTACCCATGTAGTCCCCATATTGTTATTACTGTGCTCATAGAAGCCCACTATTGTTATTATTGTGCCCTTACATTATTATTGTTATGTCGGCTCTGATTATGTTATGACCCCTTAGACTCCTATATATAGAAGGAGGTCTTGTCATTTGTATCATCGAAGAATTGTTCATTTATGTAATGTAAAGGAGGTTGCCCCCTCGAAGAGACTGAATTCTAAGGTGTTGATCTATCTTTCCTATCTTTTTGTGAGCTGGTTTCATAACAGTGAATCCCGGAGGAGTTCGACAACCAATGTCACTAACATCAAGGTACATAGAGGGATTGGTGCTCTTGATTAAATACGAGTTCCATACCCTAATACTTGACAAAATTCAATGGAAACATTGCAATCCCCCAATCCTGAAATCTTGGAAAACTAATAAGTCTGCTGGATTTTGAATGAAATCTAAAATTCTACTTTCTCCATATGAAATCCAATGAGGCCGAAACCACTTTCAAACATCCTGAGTCATTTCATGGTAATGTTAAAAATTTAAGTAAAAGTGGCATTCTCCTTAATCTTCATTTTCATCCTTTTACTTTAAGAATTTAACATTACCATGAATAGCATATCAATACTAGGAATCAGAGTCAGACAGGGAAATCCATGAGTCAGTCAGGGAAGCCCAGGGAGTCACCAAAAATGAAATTTAAAATAAAATGCTGCTGAAGTGACTTGACCGGCCACTGTTACAGAGCCGCCCGAGTTGGCTTGGACTTGGCCGAGCCGGCCGGGTTGTTACCGAGCCGGCCGAGTCGTTAGCCAACTCGGCTGGCTTGGTAACAAACTAGCCGACCTGTTCGGTTCAAAGGCCAAGTCGACCCAGTTGGGCTATGACTCGGACCAACTCGGCCGAATCGGGGTTGAAACGGTCGGTTTTTAAAACAGTGGTTTTAGGGCTCTTATATCACTGTTATGAAGGATATGTTACAACTGTAACAAAACAATGAGGAAAAGAGGCTTTAGAGAGCAAACGCTAGGCCCAAGGCCTTGTAGATCACTTTGCTCAAATTTGCTAAAATTTTACAATGAAGTTGCCCTAGCATTGGGCAAGGGAAGGCCTAGGATGCCAAGGAAGAGGCAAAGGAGGTGAAAGAATGCCAAGAGGGCTAGATGTTGGAGGGAGAAGGTTGTTTAAAGGCTAGTGGCTAGGGTTTAGGGCTGAATGAGGGGTCAAAAAGGCCAAAAAAGGGAGAGTAAAGGGCAAGAAGGAGACGTAGAGGAGGACGAAGGAGGAAGAGGGCAAAGGAGGGCTTGAAAAGCCCACGACTAGCACTAAGGGCAACCGTCCAAGGTCTAGGAGTGAGGTCTCCTAAGGTCACGACTAGGCCAAAAAATGGCCTAAAACCCTTAGCGCAGGGCCGAAAAGAGGAGGTCGAGGTCTCAAAAGGTTGATGCTGGCCTCTAGGAGGCCTAAAAAGATGACGTAGGGGGTTTAGTGGTTGATGCTGACCTTGAAGGTGCTAGATCCGAGCCTGGAAGGGCTGAAATGCGAAACCCCAACTTTAGAAAAATTAATTTGCTTCAAATCTGCAATTTTGCTCAATTTCTTCAATGGTTGGCCCTGCAGAAAATTTGGAGACTAGCTCTTATCCTCAAGGGCCTAGATCTAGTTCTATTCCAGCCTTCTCCACTTGATCTCTCCTGCAAAAATAGATTCACAAATACTCAAAACTTGAATATATACAAAAAGTTCTTAAAACCTCAAAATCCCAATTAGAAAAAATAATTTACAAAATAGTTTTAAAAATGTATTTACAAAATTTACAAATATGCATTGCTTTTATAAGGAATTTTGAGAAATAGTTTTTTATGGAGTTTTTCTTGGATAAATGGCTAATAAAACTTTTGAAATTAGATGCAAGCTATTGCCTTAGCGAAGTTAGATAAACACAACAAATATCTGAAGTCCAAACAAGGTCAGTTCATGCCCACAGATTGTGAAAACTTGGAGCCCAAGGACTAGGGAACCTGTAAACACCATATATTTTTCTCAAGAAAGCTGTTAGACATATGGGGAAATCACCTAAAATAGACCCAAAATCTATTAATACAATGTTCTTATCCCCATCTAATGAAAAAAAACTCTTAAAACAATTAAGCACAATACAAGAAAGCCCATACCCAACATATACCACAAATCAATGAACAATGAACACCATGAATTGCTCGCCAAAGCCTTTATTATGATTCAAAAAATGTTCCCAGCGGGACAATAACGTTACGTCAACTTTTTTGAAGAATTTTCTTAGCCAAAATCAGATGGCTTGAGACCCAAATGTTTCTGTCTATATAAATAAATCCTCCAAGTAGCAAAATAACGGCTAGTTGACTTGATTCTGGTTAAAATAATCTTGGCCGTTGATAAATCCTTGATGGTCTTTTAATCTTAGTCGTTGAAAATAGTTATTTTGAGGAATTTTCGAATTTCTCATTAAATCCCTTTTTTATTAGCCCAAAATTATGTATTTTGAGCTAATTTTCTCGAAAAATTGACTTAGACTTAACCACCAAGGTCCAAGGGTTCAATTTTTCTTGAAATTTCCAATATTCTCTTGGCGGGGGACCTCCAAAAATTATTTCATTTCGGACCCACGAATTTTTCTACTTGGAGAATTTAATATCTAGACATTTAATTTCGTCTCTAGCTAATTGAAATTTTGGCCTAGGATTTTAATTTATTTTTGCTAGAAAATTTAATTAATTGACGGTTGAGGGGATTAAATATTTTTTCCACCCTCTAATATTTTAGCCATGGTGTCTAAGTATGAAGGATCATGAGCTATGATATTTTTTACATAAGATTTTTACAAATTCAATCCTCAAAGAGGGAATACTTGTTCGACTTAGACCCTCAAATTACATACCCATTTTGCGACACAATATGATCTAGTAGATAAAATGATTTGTAATAAAATAATTTAGCCAATTAGCTTAAATTATTCCCAAATCACTTTTACATAAGACTCGACTAGTGTTGAAGAATCTAGGGCATTGATTTCATGAGATTCTTCTTAGCATGATAACTATTAATGTTTAGCTTATTAGCATATTATTTAACGTAAGCGTGTCTTCTTTAGTTCATCAAATAACTAGGATAACAAAGAGACAAGAACACAAGATGTTGGCTTTCTGCAAGGGCCAAAACCTCTCCCTCTTGGAGAGTAAAACCCGCACAAAGTTCTTCTGATAGAGATTCCAATTGACGAACACCAAGATCATGACCCTTGACTAACTAAGCCACTCCAAGACCAAGACACCGATCCTCTTCTTCATACTACTGGGATCATCATCATCACTATACCACAGAGACATTTATTACTGCTACAACATCACTGAGAATATTACTGAGCTTCCACTGAGAGACTCATCATAGCTATGAGCTCCACTGCTGCTGCATCATTACAGAGATCATAGAGTCCCTCTTCATTTCGATTACATCAAGACTGTGAGACAGTGATCAGCAAGATAATGACTGTGTCTATGATATATGTAAGCCGAGACAGAGTTTGATATAGATCCTTCTTGCCGAGGGTGTAGACACTTGTGACTGCATTTATCATAGCACTGAGATTTGTATGATCTCTTTCCACCAAGGAGTACACTGCATTAGCAATGCACCAAAACATGTACTAAGGAGGGGACTGAGATTTCTTGCGAGGTTTCAGATGTGACGAGATAGTATCCTTATTGTATCCATCCGAGAGTGTATTCCTTCAAACTATGCAAGTATGTAGACCCTGTACCCATCCGAGTTTCTTTAGAGATATCTAAGATTCTCTTCTACACTTTTGCGGTGACTCTAGCTGCCTATTTATAGGTGTTATATCTCCATATCAAGCTGACATTACCAAGTGAAATGATGTGTCTCCTTTGCAAGCCGACATGACTTCTATTTAAATTCATTTTGCTGGCCGATGTGACTATGTTTTTTCATCGTTTTGCTTGCTTGTCTTCAAGAGGATTGTGTTGGTCTTGAAGGGTTGTTCTTAGACATTCAGTTGACCCTTATACATTACATGAAGGCTCAAGAAGAGGTCCTTATATATGGCTTTGACTCTTTAACTTTTCTAGACCTATGAAATGAGCAAGAAACTCGTTCATTTAATTTACAAAATAATAATTTTTTTTTTCGTGACAAGTACAAAGATCAAAATTACATTTGTAGATACCAAACCTAGCTACACTTTTCTTCAACAACTAGAACACTAGGACTCACTTAAGACTTTGACGAAGAATTACGCCCTAGCTTTGGGGTGAGATTGGAAGGAAAAACTTTGCCGACCATCTGTGTTTAGAAACACAGATGAATCGATGAGATGAAAAACCTTCTATGATGAAATTCTCGCCAAATCAGTAGGCTTACCTAGGTTGTTACGTCCGCACATGGTTTTACTAGCATCATTTTCATTATAAATTTGCAGAATGGGAATACAGTGACTCAATAAACTGCTTAAAGATGATCCGATCCTTTGAAATATCTTTGGCATATCTACTTCCTTGGAACTTTTACAAAAAGTGTGCAGCAAGTCCTTTGCTTCCAATCTGCAGCACCTGCCTCTATCAATGCTCCAAGTCCATCTGGCCACTGAATCTCAACTATCCAATATGTTCTCTCGTTGATCGTTTGTCCATAAACACATTGAGAATCTTGTTGAGTTGTTCACAACTTTGTTTGTGAACAACTCACAACTGCCCACTGCTGCTCCTTAGCTACTCAGGGTCTTCTTCCCACTATAGTCTTCTGCGCTACTCCAGTGAAGATTAACATAGAGAAAGAGGGTTGCCTCCTATCACCATCAAATGTCTCGAGCCAAACCTTGAGCTCTAATCTGCCTCCTCTAGTAGCCTCCTTAGTCCATCAAGGAGCTACTTAGGCTACCAAAATTTCACCCAAATCACAACTGCTCTAGGGCTACTTTGGACACCTACTTGTTGCCCTTCATCAACCATAAGATGCGCAATACAAACTATCATAATTAGGACACCATCCACCTAGAAATAAAACACAATAACGCATACCTCTGAATTGGTGTCACATTGTTATCACCTTGGCTACCTGGTTAGGGCTTCTAACAACCCTTGTTAAGTCCTTGAAATCAGCTCCTAAGGTATCCCATCAACTGCGGCTCTCCTTCCTAGGCAATCTACTCCAAGTTGATGCTATCTTGCTTCCTTCTAGTACTCAAAGCTATCCCATATACGTTCTTGTTTAAGCACCTCAGACCCGCGACTCTCTACTCTATGTTCTCGACCTCCTAAACAAGAAGGATAAGGCCTACGACTTGGCTGAAGATGCCCTCCACAAGTGATGCCTGCTGTATGGAAAGTTTGCCCCACAAAACAATCACAAAATCAAATTCAAACGAACCCATAAATCTTCCCTAAGCATGTAGTCTCATCCTGTAATGGCTCAGACCTGCAATGAGACAAAACATACCCAAAAATATGCGGCTTGGCTGAAGATGCCCTCCACAAGTGATGCCCGCTGTATGGGAAGTCTGCCCCACAAAACAATGACAAAATCAAATTCAAACCAACCCATAAATCTTCGTTAAGCATGTAGTCTCCTCCTGCAATGGATCAGACCTACAAAGTACAAAACATACCCAAAAATATCTCTTTTGCTCCCACGCCTTGTCCTCCCAAGGCTACTTCAGATCAAATAATCTTATGTTTTGTCAAAGAGTTGCAAGTTTGAGATGCTTAAACATGAAGGTATATGGGGCGAATTTGAGGCCTAGAAGGAGGCAAGATAACAACAAGTTAGAGCAGATTGCTTAGGAAGGAGAGTCGCAACAAATTTCCTAGATGGTGTGAAGGATTCCTTAATACCTCATTTTTCCGGGAAGAACACTGCACATGAGATGTGGGTAGGTCCTCATAATTTGTTCCAGAATAAGAATGAGAACTTGGTGTTGGTATTGGGGGATAAGTTGAAGTCCATCAAGTTGATACAGGGCGAAGGGGTGACTTCATATTTGACGATGTTGTCTCAGGTCAAAGATGAGCTTGCCGCTATTGGTGTGACTATTTCTGGGCCTGAGATTGTAAGGATTGCCTTGAAGGGATTTACTCTAGAGTGCTAGCCATTCATCAAGGGGATTGTTGCTGGAGACAAGTTGCCACACTGGAATAGGCCGTGGGATGACTTCATTAAGGAAGAATTGCGAGATGAGGACCTTCATCCGAAGAAGAGAGCTTTAGATGACGACGTGGCACTTGCAGCATGAATGAAGGGTAAGTTGAAGAAGGACTTGAGTAAGATCAAGTATTTCAACTGTGGCGAGATGGGTCATTTTTCGATGAGATGTCCGATGAAGAGAGGGAAGCAGATCGCGGTGTTGCCAATTTTGCTGAGATAGATGATCTCTCCAGGTGGTTGGAGAAGGAGGACTTTGCCTTGATCTCTCATTTCTTGCAAGGTACCATCGACGAGGTTGCATGATACGTGGGCAGTGGAGCGTCGAAGCATATGACAGGGTCACAAGAGTATTTGAGACTCTAACTGAGTGGGACTCAAAGTTGCACATGGTGTTAGGCGACAAGAGTGAGAAAGAGATCAGAGGATCAGGGGTGTTTCCATTCAAGATGGAGTTAGGACGGGTGATGTGAGTTCAGGATATACTGTTTGTACCGGGACTCAAATATAGCTTGATCTCTGTCTTAGCGATTAAGCAGAAGGTGTTTGAGGTCATATTCCAGGATGGGAAGTCAAGATTCAGGCCCAAAGGCTATAGCTCCACAGGTGTCGTGATTGGAGTTAGGGAGCATGGACTATATAGGCTGACAAGCAAGCCTATAGATCATGGGAAGAAGAAGAAGAAGACCTTGAGTAGCTGATGAGGAGCAGTAGTGGGTAGTTGCGAGTTGTTCACAAACAGAGTTGTGAACAACTCAACTCAATTTGTTGATGTGTTGATGGACAAATGATCAACGAGAGCGCAGATTGGATCGCCGGAGATTCAATTGCGAGATGGATTTGGAACATTGATAGAGGCAGGGGCTGCAGATTGGGAGCAAAGGACCCGCAGGTGTACAAGATATGAAAAAGAAGCTGTGATCATCGGCTACATCAACTAGACCATCATATTATCTTGTATTTTGTATTCTTGTACTTGTGGATATTTGAGGGACATTATCCCTGGTACAAGAGCCCTAAACTGTTGTATTAGTCAGTTGGATTAATATAACAAAAATTGGGTTATTGTACAAAATTGTGTATATTTTGTGCACTAGTAGAGTCACTGTTGTATATTGTTCCACTACGCAAAGTAGCTTCGTTGTGATTCTTGGTTTGGTAGCGTTAATGACTTAAGATTCTATCCTAGACACCAGGATCGTGGAAAAGCAACTCGCTTGACTGTGGCTCTCTGTCTTCGCTTTAATTCCTGACCTCAATAATAATGCAAAGCTCACAAAAGTGGTATCACAATTATAGAGTCTCGCTACTCTGAACCTGTGGCGAATGAAGTCATAGGTGGTTCGCATGTTTAGATTTGAAGCTCGATATAACCCGATGGTATCACAGTTGTATAGTGAGGACATTACAGTGTTTGGAGTACCCACATATCTTGTGAGACATTGCATTATGAGTTGTTAAAGAATGATTGGCCCTTGATGTTTGAAGGACCGAATCCTTGTAAAGGAGAAGGCATGGTAAGAGGTATGTACAATTTGTTTTATGTTGTGAGTCGGGATTATAAAGGGTTTGAAAAGTAATTAGGGTTTTTGCAGCAACTTTGTGTAAAAACTAGGGTTTGTAAACCCTAGATGGAATTTGGATTAGAAAATCCTAGAAAAAGGTAAAAAATGCTAACCATATTTTGGTTGTTCCCTCTATAGAAACCCTAACAATAAAACATTTAGGGTTTGTCGATTGAAATTCTGCAAGGATAATCTAGGGTACATGGTAAAACCCTAGCAAGGGTTGAAGTGAATAAACCCCGAGACTTGAATGTCTAAACCCTAGGGCTGATGTTTCTGCTGAAAGTAAAAACCCTAATAAGGGTTAGATTAAGAATTATAGGGTTTGTAATTAAGACCTTAGAAGTACACCCTCAAGATACCATTGAAACCCTAGATTGATAAAATTGACATCATGCTCTTGTATTTGTATATTTTTGCTTCGTTGTACTTGTCGGTGAAAATTGCAAGTACATAATAAAGGAAGCAAGACGAGAAGGACAAAAGTTCAAAGCAAAGCAAGACTCATGCTTGATGATGACTCCTTGATGATGATGAGCATGATAGGAAGAGGGAATTGTAAGGACCCTGATGAACATGATGTTGAAGCTTCCGATTGATGAGTTCATTCCATAACACATTGGTGATTAGAAAATGAAGTAGAACTTTGTTGCAATGTTAAGATAAAACATGCAAAGAAATGTGACTTTAGAGGGAGCAAGTAGCAATTTTAACATGACATTGTGACTACAACTTGCCAAATTTGATATTGATGATCCGCATAGGATATGACTTGGCTCCCTGGTAAGGCATATTGCAAAGCATGTGAATTGGCTTGGAGAGTTTGTTTGATGATATTGATCAACATTAGATATGGTCTTCTTACGCAAGAAAGAGTTGACAATGATAACTCCAAGGAAGAAGTTATTATAGCTTACTGATTATTTCGTTCCGTGGGCACTTTGGTTGAGAAGTGAAAGCATAGAGAAAGTTTTTCTTTGTACAATATGGAAAATGGACCATGCGGAAGGATGTTGATATCAAAGGAAACCCTCCAAGATCTTGTCACACGCTATTCCTCATGTCGACCTTCTAAAAGGATGAAGATGTTTCTAGACAAGCATGTCGACCTGTGTACAAAGTGAAGTTCGCCTATTTTGAGAGACAATCCACTATATATAGGGCAACTCGTCCTCCATTTGAAGACATTCATTCAAAGATCTGAAATAGAAGAAAAGGTGCGAGAAATATAGGAGAAGGAGCCTCACATCAAGCAAAGAGAAGGAAGTCAAGGAGACGAAATATATTGATGTGGTTTAGGTCTGTTTTGGTTGATTCCTCCCACACGTGCGAAGAAGAGAAGTACTGTTTGCTGCTTCAAGAAGCCGAGTTGTTATAGCTGTCTTAAAGGACCAAATCAAGGAAGAAGAATAAATCTTTCATCAAGCTGAAGAAGAAAGTCTCCCCATCCAAGCGAAGTACTAACAAGATGCAAAAGTTGGTCTACATCCATCACACGTGCTGCAATTAGGGTTCCTGAAGAAGCTGAGGGTTGTAGGTCTGGACTCTAATCTAAGAAGTCGTGATCTAAAGGATAACCGATAAGGAGGGAGAAGTCAACAGTTTGACCATCGTTGATTAAAGGAAGAGGAGGAAGATTTATGACTTGGTCTTGGAGAGGTTAATAAGTCAAGGATTTTGGTCTTGGTATTCGTCAGTTGAAGTCTCTATAAGAAGAAGAATTTGTTTGGGTTTTCCTCTCAAGTTGGAGAGGTTTTGGCCTTGGATGATTGCCTACATTCTGTGTCTCTTGTCTCTTTATTGTTTATGTTTTGGTAACTGTTTGATGAAGAAGATCACTATAATAATCTAAGTAAGGAGAAGATCCTAATCTAAAGAAATAAAAAGCATTCACAAGCATATACCATCAAAGAGAAATCTTGTTAATTTTAAGTATGTTCTATGCTTAAAGCAATTTATTTCAATTTTCACTGTTAGCTCAATATCTTTTCCAGATTAGCAATCACATCAGCATTAAAGTAAACTGCAAATAGAACATAAACATAAATTGCAGAAGACAAGACAAGACAAGAGGACACAAGATGTGGCACTAGCCAAGGACAAACCTCATTGTGGGGAAACCTTTGATCAATTCTTCTTATATGTTCTTCAATAGTTCAACAGAGAGAGAGAGATAGTACGTTTACAACAAAAGTCAACACTTTGAGTTATCTAGATAAGAACATAGATCATCTCTAAGAAGATGATACTTTAGATCAGTTGAAGACATGCTGCTTCAACTAATTCTCCAAGGTGACTCCTTCACCTATCGTTGTGCTGCATTTCGTCATCATGCTGCACCTCACTGCGTTGCACCATGCTGCACCCATCATCACTATGCTGCATCTCATCACGCTTCATTAATCATGACTGCACCCATCACTGTACTGCATTATGTGCCATTGTTGCACCATGTTGCCATATTGACCTATGTGTTGGCTGCACCTTGCTTGCTTGTTGTCGCTAGCATGTTTGTTGTCGTTAGCATGCTTGCTGTTGCATGCTAGCTGTCCCTTGCATGCTAGCTGCAACGTTCCATGCTTGGTGTATTTGCTGCTAAGTACCATACAACTGTCCCAATGTTAGTTAGTTGTCCCTTGCATGCTGCTCTCCTTCAGAGATAGATGCTCTGGCTGTTCTGGCAGTTCTGACAGTTTCAGCTGTTCCTAGCAGTTCCGGCAGTTCCGACAGTTCCGGTAATTCCAGCTGTTCTCGGAATTTCCGGAAGTTCCGGTAGTTCCCGACAGTTTTGACTTCTACCTTCTACGTCAGCTTTCCTGCTTGTTCCCGCAGTTCCGGCGATTCCTGAAAATTTTGACAGTTTCGACTATTCTGAGAGTTTCGGCTTTTCCTGGCAGTTCCGACAATTCCCGGCAGTTCTGTCTTCTGCCCTCTGCGTTAGCTTTCCTGACTGTTCCGATTGTTTCGGTTTATTCTCGACAGTTTCGGCAGTTCCGGCTTTTTCCGACAATTTTGGCAGTTCCCGACAGTTCTTGTTTTTCCCGGCAGTTTCGACAATTCCAGCTATTCTCGACAGTTCTGGCAATTCTGGCTTTTCTCGACAGTTCCGACTTCTGGCTATTCTCTGCAGTTTCGACTTTTCCGGCTTTTCCTGGCAGTTTTGGCTTTTGCCGTTTGGATTAGGGCAGCATTATCCCTTAGGATCTCTCCTCCTACTAAAACCCAAAGACAAGTAGAGAGGAAGAGATCCCAAGTGTGTTGAAATGACTTGAAGGCCACCTTTATTTATACTAAAACGCTGAGCACAAGTGGGGTTTATTTGGTTGCTGGGTGACCTTGACAATTGTCCCATAACACAAATAAATTCATATCTCCATGAATACTTATCGGAATCGGATGATCTTTAGATCAATCCTACACCTCTCAATGAGAGGGATCCAATAAAAATATCCGCTTCCATTAATAAGATGGCCCACATGGAGTTTGGCCCTAGTTGCCAATTTTAACAAATCTCCTAATCTTAATGCCCTATATTTCTCAACATGGTATCAAAGCTAAGGTGACATTTCAAGGGAAGGGCATCTCATCAAGGGACACACAAGCAGTCAAAGATCAAATTTCGAAGGACATCAAATGAAAGTCGAGATCTACAAAGAAGTGTTAAAATCCTAGATTGAAGAAGTCTACACCAGAAGAAGTCTTGGGATCTTCAAAAGATCACAAAAACCCTACTCAAGTTGAAGAGACCTACAAATCAAACTATCTTGAAGACTATTCATCCAAGAGAAGCAAGATCAAGGAAGTTGTCATCATCTTCAAAAGGTTCTAAGGAAATCTCCCTTTTCTTTGAAGCAAGGACCCTACCATTGAAGAAGATCATCCAAGAAGCATCAAGACATCATCAAGAAGTCATCATTGATCATCATCAACAAGGACATCACGATCAAAAGATCTAAAGTGATATCCCTCTTTGTGGAGTCAAGGATCACTGTTGAAGAGAACTATCTTCATCAAGAAGAAGTTCTTTATTATCTACATCATCATCAAATTCAAGGATGCAACAAGTGGAAGAAGCATCTTCACAAGTAGGTATATTTATGTCTATATTTGAATATGTCAAAATATCTTTTTGCAAGTAAAGCAACAAATTGGTTTGGGATTCAAACTTTCTTGCATGGAAGAAGAAGACAGATCTGAATCTCATTGAAAATGAGGTCATGGAACATGTCAAAGGCTCAATCACGAAACCTCCAAAAGAAGATGCTCAAGTACTTGCAAGGTTTATGAAAGGGGAAGTAAGGGCTCAAAGGATTCTCGTAGAATCCATCAAGGATCCCCTCATCCCATATGTATCTAAACTCGAAACTTCAAAAGAAATATATGACAAATTGGTAGAGTTGTTTTCGGTAAGCACTATAGGAGAAGTTATCTCGTGAAGGCAAGACTTGTACAAGCTAAGGATATCAAAAGAAAAAGGAATAGCCTCATACTTTATGAGGATATCTGTAATAAGGGATCAACTTCAAGATCTGGGAGAAATAATGTCTGACAAGGAGATGACCATCGCAGTACTAAATGCATTGCCAGATGAGTGGGGTAACTTTACTTCAAGCATTTATGGGAAGAAAGAAGCTACTCCATTCCAAGTTCTATGGTCACTATGCAAGATTGAAGAAACCAGGCTGAAGGCAAAAGTTGATGTAGGATCAAATGAGCAAACTCAAGCATATGCTGCTATGGCAAAGAAAAAAGGGAAGTTTGGTCCTCAAAAAAGAAAGAAGAACATGGCAAAGGTTCAATGCTATGGATGTAAAGAATATGGGCATTACAAGAGAGATTGTCCTAAGCTCAAGAAGGACATTAACAAATGAGGTAGAGAAGAAGCCCATATCACCGAAGAAGTGGAGGAAGCTGAGAGGAAGAAATCCAAGAAAGAGGAAGTAAAATATCTCTACTATGACTAAGATAGTCTTCCTCACCTAGTTCTTTTCAAGTTTTTGCTTCAAATTTTTTCTGTTGTAAGATATGGCTATCACGAGTCACTAAGAAAGCATGATAGATGCATCATGTTAGGAGATGACATCATAGAAGCATTAAAACCAAGAACTTGTGACATCATCATAGGGAAGCATGATAGATAGCTAAAATAGAAGTCTATGGCAGTGACCTATGGAAGGATATAGCTCTTGGTAACCTCATTACAAGTATATGTGATACTTATGGAAAAAGAAAAAGTCATCTAGTACAAAGCTCATCATACATCAGTTAAAAGGAAACATTTGCTGGATGAGGATACCCAAGATCCTCTATTGGAATCTTCATCAAAGGGTTCACCAATTAGATGGAAGCTACGGGTCACACATCGACTAGATGAAATCAACATAATATGTCCTGACATGAAATATGAGGTGGTTGACAAAAATTGGAGGAACTCTGATTGGAGGTTCCTGGAAATGTGTGAAGAAAGAAAGGAAGAGATCATGAAATATGCAACTATGGAAGAGGTGATCAACATCCAAGGACTGAAAGATTTGACTATGATATCTCCATGAAAGATATGAAGACCCTGATGAAGTGTAAAATAGAAAGAGACCTTTGACAATATATATCTTTTGGAGATATGTCAACATGTATGCAGGATGCAGATGCACACAGGAAGATTTCATGATGAAAGACCATCACAAAGGTAATTTTTTTATTTTTTGATCTAATGATTCTTGTTTTAAATAATCTTTGGATATGCTTATGCAGGGCTGCCAAGGGAAGAGCTATGGATGTATTCCACCATTGCTGACCATGTAGCTGGATAAAAAATCCCTAGGGAAACATGGCATGAAGGAATTCCATATATGAACTTATGGATCACTTTCTGATGAAAGGAATGATGACATGACTCACTCATGGTTTAAAGTGATGGATGGCCTATTCCCTACGAAGAAGTCCCAAAAGATGTAGACTCTATAACAATGAAGAAATTCATGACATCAAAACAGGGAGTTCTACAAGCAGTCGGTTGTCGCATGATGTCCACCTGAAGGGCTATTGAAAGCAAGTCTCTGGTTAAGAGGGAGCTTGGTCAAGTCCTTAGTTAAGAGGGAGCTTGGGTACATTCCTTCAGTGGAATGGGTATGTCCTCCCTAAGTTGAGAGGGAGAGAGACACATCTTTCTTGTCTTCACTTGGGAAGACATAATGGAGGATTGGGTAAACATTCAACATCTGATGCTCTTTGAGGATGAGTTAGTGCATCCAAGATAAGAGTAGTCGTAGAGGACCAATATTCTTTGAAGACTGGGAATTCAAGATAAGAATAGTCCTGGTGGAACATATTCTAAGAAAGCCCGCGTGGGGTATGTTCCGAGAGAGACAATGATGAGGGTGTCTATAAACCATTGGTCTCGCCAGCATTGTGCTCTGATCTTGTGGAGAGACAAAGTTGTTAGTCAAGGCCTTGAGATTGAGTGAATGTTTTTGGCAATCCTTGAAGGATTACACGTTCAAATTTCAAGATATCTACACCATCTTGGAATTGAAAGGCAACAATACAAAAGGATAACCTGATGTTTTGATCACTTTCACAATCATAGGGAGCTATGATTAGCTCTACGTTGATTGGCTCAATATAATGCCTTTGTTGATGATGAATAGAGGAAAGTGATATGAAAGGTTGTTGGTCCGAATCCTGTCACAATCTGGTTTTGGGAAGATGAAAGCTCAATTTGATGAGATGCGAAGAAAAGGGGGAACAATGTAGCTAATTGAAGATCTTCATGAATGACTAGTAGCTGATATATTGATGAAGGCACATTTAAAGAACTTGTGGTTATGACTTCTCAATTAAAAGGAAGTAAGGAGTTAAGAAGTCTCCTTAAATGTTTAAAAAGGAGCATGGATCTATTTCCTGATCAAAAGGGAATGGGGATATCCTTTCTGGTTGAGAGTGAGATGGACATTATATTCTCTTCTTCATGTGTCATGCACTAGGCCAGGAGTAACAATCATACGTGTAGTGAAGGCTATGGAGGGAGAATGGGGTTCAGAGGATTGGATAAGCATATGAGATTGATACTTCTTGAGGATAAAGAATCCAAGATATGAAGTGGACTGACACTCTTTGAGGATTGGACAGGTATCCAAGATAAGAGTGGTTGAAGAGGACTGAAATTCTTTGAGGATGGGTAATGCAAGATAAGAATAGGCCTAAATGGACATACCTAGTGGACAATCGGATGAGTTATGTGCCTTAAGAGGTAGTGTGGTGTCTCAAGTAAGGCCTCCAAGCATTGTGCTCTGATAGAGCTTGTTAGTTAAAGGCCTTACTATGTTGACATGTTGGTTATGATGTTGACGCTTAAAGATGGTTTATCAATCCGACTCTTCTTATGAGAATATTTTAGTTTGAGAGCATCCATGTAGCGAGTGTACAATTATGAATAACTCCCTAGTTAAGAGGGAGTGTTAGAGAAAGTAACTAGTTTTGGTTTTCATAATTTGTACCATTATGTATTTTATGTAAAAAGCAATAAAAAGAAAATGAAAAATTATTATTATTTTTCTAAATAAACATGTTCTTCATGCTTCTAGGTTTTGAGTCAAAGATTCATAGTCCTATTTTGACCTATCATAAAGAAAAAGAAAAAGAAAAAGAAAAAGAAAAGTTTAAATGTAATTTTGGGACATAAACCCTTCTAGATGCCATGTTAGCCTACATGTCAAGTCGACTTTGCCACAAAGGACATGTCTATTCACTCCCCTCTAAACTATATAAATATAGGGAAGATGGAGCTCATTTGTACACACACTTGGATGGTTTTGGTATGAAATATCACAGAGAGGGTAGTGAAGAAGTAGAGAGCCAAAATCTGAAGAAGAGGATATCTTCTTGTGCTTGAATTTGTGGAAGATCTGTCTTGGTTCATCTCTTGTTGCCAGTCTGTTGTTGATGAATCTGCTAGAAGGAAGGAAGGTTTGACTTGACATCTAGGGGTGGAAGTTTTTGTGGTTATGGGTCTAGGATATCTCATTTGATTTGATTTTATAAGAAGAGAATATTCTGGGTTTTTACTCTTGGGGGGGTTTTGCCATGGCTTGGAGCCTATATCTTCTGTTCTATTGTCTTTTGTGAACTTCATGTTTTATGGTAATTGCTTGATGAAGAAAGAAAACATAATAATAAAAATGCTAACAATCTCACAAGTAATTATCATGTAATGGAAATCTAATAATAAGATGAAAATCCTCCCAATTTCCAACATGCATCGACCTGTTCCCTAGTCCTTGGCCTGAAGAATTTTGTCCCCACCAATGTTATCGAAACCGGTGGAACTGGCCGGTCTGACTGATTTGGGGGTTAAATCGGTTCGGTTTGAGGTATGGAACCAAAAATGGATGGTTCAATACTGAATTAGTCAGTTTTGTACCAAACTGGTTGGTTCCCTACAATGTGACCAAGGAAGTTCCAAATGATTTTTTTTCTAAAAAAACCAAGAATATTTGAGTGGGACAACCTAATTTTCAAGCCTATTTTCCCACTATTGCTATGCAATTAATGGTAATGTTAAATTCTTAAAGTAAAACGATGAAAATGAAAAATAAAGGAGAATTTTACTTAAATTTTTAACATTACCATTAATTGACCCAGGATAATTGAGGGTGGTTCTAACTTCATTGGATTTTATATGGAGAAAGTAGAATTTTAGATCTCATTCAAAATCGAGTAGACTTAATAGTTTTCAGGATTTCAGGATTGGGAGGATTGTAATGTTTCCATTGGATTTTGTTGTGTACGAGGGTATGGAACTAGCATTTAATCAAGAGCACCAAGCCCTCTATTTACCTTGGTGGTAGTGGCATTGACTGTTGAACTCCTCTATCGTGACCGTAGTAAAAATGTACCAATCACTCAAACAAATCTCAATTTGACATGTGAAGCTTTTTCTATCTTATTTTAATGCTGAAAGGTGGGAAAAATTTAGGATGGAAATTTATCATAAAGCTTAGAAAGCTTTGCGAATCTTGCATGTCCCTAATATGCAAACTATAAAATATTAGGCGATATTTTTTAAAAAATACTCAAATTTGTAATAACTTATATAATATCTATAAAATTTGGGCGATTTTTACGGTAAAATAATTGTCCTATAAAATTTAGGTGAATCATTTGTACACAGGTACTAGGTATTTGTTGTAGCATGATTTGTTTCTTATAGTAGAGGCCATCTAGAGCCTCTTTGTTGATGTATTTTTAGTTTAGAAATGTATTGCACTAAGTGTTGTTTTCATTATATGCACTCTTATTTGCTATATAAATGAGAAAATTTGCATATATGTATATAAATGGTTTGGATTCATATGAATGCACATGAATATATATGTTTTTCTTCAAAATTTGAAAATTTTATGTGTTTTTGGTTGATCGGGTTTTTGGTCTAGTTTTTTTACTAGTGTCAGTATGGTTTGGACCGATTCTCGATGCTTGGGGTTTTTTGATTCGATCACTGGTTTGGTTGCGATGACATTGATTCCCCATGCGTTGGGGACCCTATCCTGGTTGCACTCTTTGTCGTGCACTTAGACTTGCTGCCCATTGGCCTGTCTTGCTGCCCTCAGACACACCTGCGCATAGTCTCTGCTACTTAGTTGCCCATACTGACACATTGTCTCTACTTGTCAATTACTCACATGGTGTCGACCTTACCCTTCTAATTGACAACTGTACCACCTGCAATCCGTCTCCTCTGCACCTCACATAGTACTCCATGCGTCCAACTCCTTGCCTCGTGCAAACCTGTTGGCCCTGGGATTGTTACGCAACCATGACCTATTTCTATAGTCTGTTGCTCTAGATTGCCTATACTCTACCAGCTGGATTGCGTTCCTGCTCATGCGATGAGGACCTGATTTGCTTGGCAACTTGCTGCTCAACTCAGACCTACCACCTTTCCCTGTTGCAAATTTTGGCAAGTTCCACCGACATTGTCGCCCTGTAATTTTCCACTCGATGGAGGTTGTTCTCAACCCCTCGTGCCTGTGGTTGCGCCTACATTGGTGGTGGTAGGGCTTGTCGACCATAAACATTTGTCTCAGTCTGCTGGACTTCTCCATTCGCAGTTGTGTGATCTCAACCTTCACCCATGTCAGTGTTCTATCTAGCCACCTATTCTTCCTCATCTTGCTGGTCGACCTACATCCTCACGTGGGTCATGGTGGCTGTCGGCCTATCCCTTGGTTGGTAGGTACTATCTGCAGATCCTCAAATGCCAGAGCCGTTTGTCACAGTGACCACATCCTCTTCAGCCTTTCCTTTGTGCTCAAACTTGTTGCTATTGGTGGCTTCTCCCCACTATTGCCATTATCCTTTGTTGTTGGCGCTTTGATGTCTTGTGAACGATGGCTGATTGCGCTAGCTTGTCAACAAGTTAGCTACCAACTTTGCGTCCCTTTTTTTTTTTTTTTAAATTTGTCTTTAACTCAATTTTTTTGGCCCCCTAAAAATATTTGCTCCATGGTGTTGTATGGCCGATTTCTTCGACCTTAAAACAATTTCCACTCATACAAATGTGGATGAACCTAGCCTTGATGATCTAGTACAAACATGGCAAGTGTGATTTAGAGATCGGTACTCTTCAGAGTTTATGCTATGATACCATGTTAATTTGCTTACTCTAACAATCCAACAATTAGTTCCGAGAATATTTATGTCTACTGAATAAAAGTACAATTAGGGTATTAACAAAATAAATTCAGCGGAAAACAAATTGTACCAATCTCAACCACAAAAATGACACAACAAATTTTGCCCAAACATAGTTCTTCATTAAATTCTTTAGAACTTACATGGGCTCCCCTCCTAGGAAAATTGCCCGACTGAGGAAATACATACAACACTGGATCTGATCCAGCTGATCAAGTTCTCCTTGGCTGCTCTGGATCTCCTTGCTGCCCTTTCCTCAGACCCAACACACTGACTAAGATGCTTTGCTCAATCTTGTGTTGCTGTACACTGCCTTCTATTTCCCTAGCTTTGCTTTGATAACATTACATTGAGCTAAATCCCTAACCCTAACCTACAAAGTGATTCACGGCTAAGACTAGATCTCGCCACACTTGAGATCAAGGGCTGAGATTAAAACATAATCACTAATGTAATTTACTTTACTTTTCGTAAGTTTATTTTAGCTCAATAAGCCAACATAGTAAATGTGCTTTTCCTAACTTAGGCTACTATACAAATGCAACTTGCTCACACTAGAGAAAGTGTGCTAAAGAGATCATGGGTGACTTCTGCACTGTATACACTTAGGCTTGTGCATAGGTACCTACTGGAGCTACGAACATTAACATATAACGTATATAGCATTACATGTTGATAATAATAATAATATTAATGCTAACTAAGGGACACAAGCATTTGCCTTTGTGAAGTATATCATCAGTAGACTTATTGTATCATCTAATGAAATCACTCATTCATTATTAACTATATATTATATGGATTTCAGTCATCTTTCTTTCTTATATTGTATATTCTGTAAATGCACTGTTGGTGATTACATTTGTATCAGAAGAACGCCTTTTTGGATGCTTCCACTTATTCCAGCTTTTGGCTGCGCTAAATTATGAATGTTTCTCTGATTTGTGCCCTCAAACATAAATCAGGCTTTGCACATTTAATTTTCAGAACGTCCATTTAAAGAAGATTATTCTGCTGCCAATTTGAGGAACAATGACGAATAAAATTAAAGATAGAGACTCAAAGATGACTCCACTACAAAGAAAATTGAGTAGACCGTAATTGCTTCAAATGCATTGGAACATGCTTATAATAATCATAGTATTAAAAAGGCCAGCCTGTTGTATTTTAAAATGAAGCTGATACCATATAACTGTTGAAATTCTATTGCATGTGCAGTAGAATTTCTGATCTGATAATTACTTCCTACTGATTTTTCAAATAGTGTTTCTCATGCCGCTGATATCATTGAATAATTACATGTTGAAAATCTCAACTGTAAATGCAGCGGAAATGATAAAGAACATAGAAAGACAGCCATGCACAATAGACACAATATTTCGCTCGGGAAACCCAAACTTGGGAGAAAACCCAGCAATCTTTTCTTGAGGAGAAATTGTCTTTTTAGCTAGGTTTACAAATCAGAAATTTGTCTAGAAATCTGTGCAAATATTACAATCAAATCAGCATTCAAATCTGGTCAAACTACTGCTGGTCAACACTTGTCAAACCAGTCAAAAGTCAAATCAGAAATCTGCTGTTAATGCTGGTCAACAGTCTGCAGACAAACCCTCTATCTGCAGTCAAACTTGCATGTGTGGCTGTCAAACTGGTCCGCAGTGAAATTTGCACATGGGTTCAAACTCAGCCTGGTCAACCTCTCACATGTGTGGCTGTACGGACTGCAGGCAAATCTCACACATGCGGTCTGGTCAAATCCTCGCATGTGCGTCTGTATGGACTGCGGTCAAATCTCACACATGCGGCTTGGTCAAACTTGGTCAAACCTGCAGCCAAATTCCTCACACCTGCGGCCTCCAATAGAGAGATAGAATGATGAAGAAAAGATGAAAGATGAATCCCAAAACAGATTTCTCCTTGGCTGAAATTTCTCCTCCACTAGAAATGATGAATGAGCTTGTTATGTCGATGAGTGTTTGTTATAATTGGCAACTAGGGCCAAACTCCATGTGGGTCATCTTATTTATGGCAGCGGATATTTTTCCTAGATTCCACTTGTCGTGAGGTGTAGGATTGATCTAAAGATCATCCTATTCCGACACGTATTTATGGAGATATGAATTTATTTGTATTTACTTGACAAATTGGCAAGGTCGGCCAGCAGCTAAATGTGTGGCACACATGCCCAGCGAATCATATAAGTACAAGTGAGGTTAATTCATTATCAACTCATCTTATCTCAACTCATCCTCTCTCTCCTCATCTTATTGGGCAAGCAAAGGAGCAGCTCCTCTCGCACGTGCAAGAAAAGGATGAATTAGGGCAGCGTTGACTTTCTGGGTTTTAGGGCTGCATTGACCAAATACTGGGCTGTTTCATGAAACTTTGACCAAGGGAAGACCTGCACTGACTTTTTAGGGGCTGCGTTGATCAGCATTGACCTGAAAGTTGACTGGTTAGGGCTGACCGCAGATTGCTGAACTTTGACTGCTGTTTTGACTGATTATTGTGGACTGTTTTGGGCTGCTGAAGATAGTTGTTGAACACTGAGTCCTTCAAGTTGACTAGAAGTCAATCTAGGGCTGTTTTGACCAAGTTTGACTTTGCTGATTTAGGGTCTCCTACGGCTGTTATAAATTTACAGAATTCTGAATTGTACTATTTCTTTCTGCTAAACTATTGAAGATTAAAGAAGAATTGATCAAAGGGTTTCCCCACATTGGGGTTTGTCCCTGGCTAGTCGCCACATCTTGTGTCTCTTGTCTTGGCTTGTTTTCTGTCGATCGTTTAATGTTCTATCTGCACTTTACTTTATGTTTATGTGATTGCTAAACAATGGCTAATAAAAAGATTTGAAGTAAACAGCTCTAAGCATAGAACATACCATAATTTAACAGTGTTTCCTCACATGCTCGTCTATTTATATCAGTGTTGTGACATCTCGATAACATCCCGATTTTATCTCGAAATCACGATTTTTTGGCCTGGCCGATGTTCGCCGATTTTTAAAGATATTTTTATGGTATCTTAATTTTGCCGATGTTTGCCAATTTTTTATCGATTTTTACGATTTTTTCATTTTGCAGAGCCTTGCAGATTTTATCCTAATGCCGATGTTCGCAACATTGATTTATATAGAGCTCCAATGTTGAGCGAAGATCCAATAAGAAGCCCCTCATCACAAAGAACCCCGTCACTTATTGACCCCACATTACAACTCAACATTAGGCTAAAATTGTTTATTCCATTGATGGGTGAAAATCCCATTTAAAAAAAAATCAAATCCAATCTATAAAAAATAGATCAGAGACAATGTGAGTATTGTGGATCAATTTCCCCAAGCTAGACACGAGGGCTAATGGGAGAAACACTGCCTCGGGCCATTCACCCCTAGCCAAATCAGCATGGCCCCATGGGTGAATGTATCATCCCCCCTAGTCAATCAGAAACATTAACAATAATCTTGTTTGTGGGTCCCTATTATTTTATGTTGTGATGTTGATAGAGCAATAACACCACATAAAAATAGTTGTGGCACACTGAGTAGTGGTAGGGAGCGCTTCTTGAAGAACAAACTGCTAATTGTGATTTCCACTGTAGATTGTGTAGTCCTCCCTGAGGAATAAATCATTTGAGAAAAGGTTGATAAAGGTAACCATTGGACACTAAAGGGGAATAATAAATACAATTTGACCAAAATCCATCAGACGTACTAAAATTGGGTTCATTAAATCCTTTGTCTACATCAATCCTATGTTACCGGATCCGTCAGCCATGGGGGATGGATTCGCGGATCCCCGGATCTGATCCGGATCTGGATCCGGATTCGCTTGGATCCGCCTAGGGACCCATATGAAAATGTTTTCTTCACGATAATGTGCACCCCGAAATTCAAACTGCGTTCCTGCAATTTGGGATTTTTACAACACAAAAATTACCTATATTCACTGAATTAATTTTCTGTTAATATTCGTTGAATTAATTCCTAACTTTGGGTCCATTTGGTCATAGGAGAAGTTCATATTCGCTGAATTAATACTCTATTAATATTGGTTGAATTAATACTCTGTTAACGGGAGAAGTTCATATTCGCTGAATTAATACTATTAATATTTGTTGAATTAACACACTATTAATATTCGCTGAGTAAATACCTAGCTTCGGTTCTATTTGCTCACGGAAGAGGTTATTTCCCAAATAATACTTAGCTTAATACTTGGCTAGTAAAATGCATTCGGTGGGTGGCTTGTAGCCACCATGGCGGGCACCCTCTCTGGGTCATCCTGTCACCAATGGAACATATCAGTGATGTTAGAAATACTATGGTATCAGAAACCAAGGGCTAACCATTCGTTGGAACATGGGGACATTTGGAGACACTTATGGAAAATTTATTATGTTCTAGAGATTATTCACGTTCAGATGTCGGAGCTCAACTAGTAACTTATTAAGATTAATAACTATATAATTTATAACATTATAATATAATAATTAATAATCATAAATTTAAATTATATATACTCGTAAGGCTCATATATCCAATGAACTCAGCTTATACTTATTTAATCTTAACAACTATGTAATTTATGAACATATAATAATAATAAATACAGATATATTATACAAATTAAATTTATAATATTGTAAGCTCATATATATTAATTAAATTTTAAAATTTGGTATTTTTAAAAGTTAGTTTTATATTTATATTTTAATTTCTAAATTAAAATTATATATTAGATTCAACTTTAGATTTGAAAAACATTATATTTAGAATTAAGTTTCTATCTTTAATATTTATTCATATATTGCACTATAAATAGAAATATTAAAATTTATATATATCTATTAAATCAAATATATTAGTTTATTATATCATATATGGAAAATATATATTTATTATTAAATATCGCATAAAATATAATTATATATTTAAAATTTTGTATTTTTACAAATTATAATTGCTAATGTTTATCTTCTTTGAAAGTAAGGAAACATATTAATGGCTCAAGGCCTAAAAGTATCTTGTGAGGGTGGAAGTTGCCCCTATTACATACCACATACAAGTTAATTTTAGATGGCCAATTTTGTCTACACATAATGATGTAGTTGCATGCTGAGATATTCAGATTATATCAACAGAGGTTAGACCAGTAACCATGAATATTGTAGCCTTTTCCATATTATATAATATACATGTCGTTCCCCCGCCGTATCCGGATCCTGGCTTTTAAAAAATCTGACGGATCCAGATCCGAATCCTGGTAACTTAGATGATAAATAATAATAATTTAATACCTCAATTAACTTTATATGATTAAATAATAACTTTATAAATATAAGAAGTTAATATAAAATATTGTAAAAATTTTAAAACTTGTACATAACAAATTTGATATATTTTAAATAATTTATTTATGATATATAAGGACAAAATAACAATTTTTTATTTTGGATAATTAATTACCAATATATATACACAACAAAATTACTTAATTAAATATAACAATTTCTAAACTAATATAATTAAAGTATAACATATTAAAAGTTTTATTAAATAATGCTAAATTTAAAATATCGCCATTAGCTATAAAAGATAATTAATTAATATAAAATATTAAAGTATAACATATTTAAAAAGTTTTAATTAAATTAATGTGAATAAAATATAGCATAGCTATAAAAGTATAATTAAATTAATATAAATAAAATATAGCATATTTATAATTAAATTATAATATTATAACATATCTAATATAAAACATCAAACACAATGGTTCTTTCTTAACATTTCTAATTCTAATGTTATAAAATATAAGATTTTACTAAAGTTATAATTAAATTAATATAAATAAATTATTATATGTTATAATTAAAATAATATTATAACTAAATGTAACTATATGAATTCAAATGTGCGGAACTGCATATGCCTCGCTGATAAATAAAATCCCAGTATTGGCGTCATACTACCAAGTCCAGGCATCATACTACCAAGTCTGTAGATCCCAAAACCAATGATATTAATACCAGTCGCAGCATCTTGGCCGTCTTATTCACTGCACGTGCATGTATTTTCTGAGCTTCCAGCGAGCAACTACCCCGGTTAGAGTGCAATGCATTGTCGACTACTAGCAAACTGCCAGGTCAAGATATTACCAAAATATTTTTACTCGTTAAAAAACTGTTTTCTAGCGTATCCAAGTGAATCCGGATCCAAATCCGTTTCTGATCTAAGGATCCGCGAATCCATTTCCCAGGGTGGAAGGATCCGATAACATAGTTTATCATTTAAATAGTTTTGTAATATATAAATATTATAATAATTTAATTTTTATAAAATAATTAATGCAACTTTAATTATGAAGTATTGTATGTTTTTTCATGCAATTCATCAACCCAATACAACTTGAGTGGGCCTGATAGATAAGAGCATGTGTTTCCTCCTATGAGGTCACATGTTCAAAACTAGAGGGGTAGAGTATGTATGCCTTCGTAGACTTAGCAGTCAAATTGATGCGCAGAGGTGGGTCCCTTGTACCACAAACAAGGGGTCTCATACATCAATTTGGTGTTTGGCTTGGCCGTGACTTTAAAACTGGATAATAATAATAATAATATAAACTCTATTGTTGTTGATAGGTAGTGATCACAATAAATTTGGACATTAATATCAAAATTTTTATTATTAAAATATATTTATATTAATCGTACTTGCCGCTTCCTTGTCGTATCTGAATCCTGGCTTTTTCAAAAATCATCCGGATCCGGATCCAGATCCAGATCCGAATCCGAATCCGTATCTGAATCCTGGTAACTTAGCCAAGTTCCTTCAGATCCTACACAAGTAGTCGAACACGGTTTGAAAGATGTGAAGGCTAGAGGGATCATATTGGATGTTGTGTGTTGAAGCCTGAAGGTTGTAGCTATGGTCGGTGTTCATAAATTATATTTTTATCATTGATGTATAAATTATTATTTTTCTAGTATGTTCTTCATGCTCATGTATTTGTCAAATGTAAAAGGCATGATTCTTCATGACCTTATGAAAAGAAAAATTTAATTTATTGTTGATGATTTATGGCTCCAACAAGTGTTCAAGTCGACGCTTCTATTATCATGTCATCCTGCCCAAGGAGACACCCATTCAGTCATTATGAAGAACATATATTGGAGTAACTCGTCCTCCCTCAAGTCACTTTGCATTACATCATTCACAAGTATCTCTCTGCAATCAACAAAGGAAGACAACAAAGTAAGGAAGCTAAAAAGGAGGAAAACAATTCATCTTTCTGTTCTGGCTCAAGTGATTACAAGAGGCCGAAGATCAGTCATAACTTTTGTTGTATATTTCTGAGATCTGAAGTTTTATCTGTGGTAGAATCTAAGGTGAAGTGCGAGCTCCCTGTGGCACAGAAAGTGGCTGAATTTTAGCCCTAGTACAATGTTGTAACAGACCATCTCTGAGGTGTAGTGCGAGCTCCCTGTGACACAGAAAGTGGCTGAATTTTGGCCCTAGTACAGTCCTGTAACAGACCATCTCTGAGCTGTAGTGCAAGCTCTTTGCAACACAGAAAGTGGCCAAATTTCGTCGCCAATAGAGTCATGTAGCAGACAGTTTTTGAGGTGAAGTGCGACCTCCCTGTGGCAGAGAAGAGGCCCTAGTTCAGACCAGAATCAGAGCTTGACCAAGAGCACTTTGTTGACAACTTGTGGACTTATTTGGAATTTTGTGGAGGGTCGACTTGACACTTGTTGGACTATCATCTTGGTTAGTTTGTCTATGACTTTGATATCTCTTATTGGATTGGTTCTCTAAGGAAAGAATTGCTGGGTTTTTTCCCCAAGTAGGTTTTCCCAGGGTAAACGTTGTGTTGGTTCTGTGCATTGTGATCTCTACTTTTTCTTATTCTTGTATGGTTGAATTTCTGAGGTATAATTGCTTGATAAAGTTGTAAATGCTAAAAGAATACATATAGTCATTAGAAGTAATTATCAGTGTTAAAAAATAAGTGGTAGTCTATATTGCATTTGAAAAATCAACACTGTGAAGTGTTAAAAAATAAGTGGTAGTCTATATTGCATTTGAAAAATCAACACTGTGAAGGATCACATAATCCTTCACATATTAGGGAAGCAAACTGCTTACTAAATGTGGTCAACTTTGATGAACCTGTACAAAAGTAATAACCAAAAATGGAAGATGGTGTTGATTGAGAAACTAAGAAACTTAAGAATGAACAAGTATGAAACTGTAGTGTCATACTTCACAAGGATCCAGCAGGTTCGTGATGAACTGTCAGTGATGAACTTTTTAAGATAGCAGTGAGTGCTTGTACCAAGCAATGGGCTACCTTTGTAGCAAGTATCTTGGCTAGAGACAAATAGAGCTATAGTTTTGAATAAACACCTCTAATATGATGAGAAAACCCAAGCACTTGGGAAAAATGACGGAGCAGGATCACGTAGAGCAACAAGTTATTGCAGACAGGAGTTTCAGATCCATGAACTTTGTACAAAGCATCCCAGAGGAATATGAGCAATCGGAGCGGAAAAGAAATAGGGAGAAGAACAAAGATTTCGTCCATTCCCACCAATCCACAATAATACCTCTGTAACCGCGACGGATGATAAGGGGAATAAAAAAACTGGGGCACTTCTTGATTGGACGAGCTTGGGGGACAACTTCATCCAAAAGGAGATGCGGGTGAGTTGATATTTGGTGGACAATGTAGAAGTGGAGGTTGAGATGGGCTCCAAGGTATGAGAGGTGTCACAAATGGAGGAGCCACCAACAAAAACCAAGTATGAACACACAAAGAAGATAGCGCAATAAATAAAATGACCCTGAGATGCATTTGCAAGATTGATTTCGTTGGAGGGAGAGGTCTAATGGAGGATAAATCAGGGATTTGAGCACACAATTGACTATTTATGATCTTTGTGAATACAATCCTTGACATAGACACAACCAAACCATGCGTTATAAACAATGATGGATTTTATGAGCTCTTTGATGTTTGCGGCTAGGGAATGAGTGTGGCGTTACAACCAGAGAATAGGGTTTCTTGAATATAAAGAAAGAAGGAACATCCTCGTTCAAGAGGCAACTTTGACGGGTTCAAGTGGGTTTCTTTGCAAGAGAGAAATGAGCGTGAGAGGAAATTGGCATCAAGCAGAGAAAGAGTAGGAGAATAAATGGTCAGGATTGTTTGAAACCAAATTTGATAGGGGTAGATTTGATGGCATTTTGAGCAAGACCTATTGTGATACCACTATTGGACTATAGACCAAAGATGAAGGAATAAGTGTGAATTGCATTACATTAATCAAATATACATATAAATACAATGTTTACAACTGTTGGGTTCATATTCCAAGGTCTCTTGGACTCCCAATGATGATTCACATTCGACATCATAACTCTAATGATTAGGTGTCTAACATTTAGTATTGGAAAAACACCAAGAAGTCTTTTAGCTTCCCTAAAGATTACCACTCATATGGAGAGCATGATCATAACATCCCACTGCTTCCTAGTAGCCTACCACTCAATGTGTTCTTGTATTGTCATCCTTTTGTCCAAAAGAATTATATTAAAAAGTTTGTCCAAGAGCTATTGGCTACATGTATAATTTGTCTTAGTACCCTAGCCCTTACTATTCT
Source organism: Pinus taeda (assembly GCA_000404065.3). Lineage (NCBI taxonomy): Eukaryota > Viridiplantae > Streptophyta > Pinopsida > Pinales > Pinaceae > Pinus > Pinus taeda. The sequence goes on along the minus strand of APFE031201109.1, from coordinate 174,990 downwards.
CTGATTGTCACGGTTCTTGAAAAAGAAGGTGTTAGTACTCTGTAATTTCCGAGGTTGTGAAAAGAAAACACAGAGTTAACCACAAAACCACTTTGGAGCTTAGGATCTAGCCTTCCTAAACTCAGAGAGGGATCTCTTTATCAGATTTAACTTTGTTGTATTTAGATACTAGGCTAGTTATGAGAGTTCGAAGTTTGATTTTTAAAATTGATTTGGTTGATTAAATGCCTAAAACATCCATTAGGCTATGGAGTTGTAAAACAAAATCATCTTCTTACTCTAGTAACTCGCACAATTTATCCCAACGTTCTTCACTAGGGATAGACATCTTGAGTAACTACCTTTAGACTTCGTCCACTTTAGTATATTTGCAAAAGATGGTTTGGAAATAAAGATGTGCTTGATTTCATACTGGATGTCTAAATCATGTGTCAATGCTTCTAGAAATTCTTTTGCTATTATGCTGCCTTTCACTCCTGCAAACTGTCTTTAGCAATGGTCATCAATTTTTGGGTGTAATCTGACCATGTGCTGAGCTTGTCATTTATCACTAGTAAATTGGGAAGTCCCTTTTTGTAGAGGTTCCAATTTGCTGAAGAACCTCTGTACACCTATGTCCAGAACATGACATTTTTCTTCCAGCTGCTTGATCAAATTTCTTCTGGTCAGCACCTTTTTTACCTCTAGTATGGTCTAAGTCTTGTCTTCAATCTCCAGTTCTTCTAGCTCCTGCTTATTTTCGAAATTGAGGAACTTAATGAGCTCTGTAGCTTCACTTGGTTTATCACCCAGTTGCTCTCTGATTTGTTCAATAACTTCATTAGATTTCTCAATTAATTCCTTCTGCTCAATTATGATCTGTATAGATGGCCAGATTTCTATCATGGCTTCCCTTTTCCAAATGTTCTCCTTAACCTGTGCTAGGGTATTACCCATGGCAGTGTCCTTTTCTATCTGTTGCATTTTCTGGGTAAGCCTTTGGGATTTCTACAACTCTGTTAGGAGAGAATTTTCATATTTGGTGTTCTATTCCTGTAGGACCTTTACATCCTCTCACAACTTTTTTATTTCTTCTCCTTGTATCGACATATTTTCCATTGATTGGGCCAGTTTGATAGAATCATCTTTAGTTGAAGTAGAGGGTGCTGTAGAGGTGGATGCTCCTGCTGTTGTAGTTGATGTAGAAATGCCTGTTTGAAGTATTGATGCAATAGACACTGCATCAAGAGGTACCATAGCAAGCTGAGAATTTTGCTCTTTCTCCTTGATGAGTTTGTCCATTTCTGCTTTCATTTCTTTAATTTGTGCACTCTGTTCCACCAATAGCTTCAACATTTATTCTTTTTGTATCTTTGTTTCTTCTAATTCCTTTGCCTGTGGATCTTCAGTGGCAAGGAGCTTCAATTGCTTTCTCAGGGATGCTAACTCTACACTATCTACTCGTTCAGAATTGTTCACTCGCCTTCGTTCCACAGACCGGCCGCACCCAACTCGTTGGCAAACCCTCCCTCCTTTGTATGACCCGACTATCTTTTCGACCTGCGGCTTTGAACTCGTGTTCTGAATAGTTCAAGTGTAATGTTGCCTGTCTTGCGGGCTCATGCCTGCAGATTGCTCACCTTACTCACTTACCCAAACAATGTGATAAGACTTGCTTGCTCTGCCTTGTTCATTCTCCACTCATCTTCCATGTATTTATACGAGTCTTAGACCGTGGGGAGGGGGCTTAGAGTAATCTAGCTGACCCAGCCATTTCCAGCCATTTCCAACCATTTCCCCTTTTCATATTTTTACATGTTGGCTCCCTGTGTAGGTTCGAGTGGTGCGCCCATCACGTCCCATATATAATCAAGTCGATTCGCGCCTTCCAACACTTAGTCAAATTTTGTGCTTGCGCCCCTCAACTCGTTGGTTAAAGGCATTCGCCTTGGCTCGTCAGTTAAACACACCCTCATGACTTGTCGGTTATGTGTGCCCCACCTAACTCGTCGGTTATGTGTGTCGTTCCCAACTCGTCGGTTATGTGCTCCCTGCCCAACTTGTGGGTTAAACGCACCCCGACGACACGTCTGCCAACTTGTCGTTTAAACGCGCCTGGTGTGCGAGCTCGACTCACCCAAGTGCGATGATGACTTGAGGGCGTGACATCCTCCCCCGCTGAAAGTCATTGTCGTCCTCGACAATCCAGCGACTCCTCTCAACTTCTCGTCGTACTCTAGAATCTCCTTCATCTTGATAGTGAATCCTTTGTCTCCCAACTGCTCTCCTACGCTATGTTCCTCCATTTAACGAAGAACTCCCGCCGCATGTTACTCCCAAGACCTGTAGTTCGAAGATCCAAAATCTCCTCCAAAACAATGTTTGGTTTGTCTACGATCATGGCTGGTCACCTCGGTGGTTTCGTCCTGTCTGGATGGTGTGCATCAAGTCGACATTTCTTGAGCTGACACATATGGAACACAGGATGATTCGAATGCATGTGGTTCAGAAGCTCCAAATCATATGCAACTTCACCAACTCGCTTCTTCACCTGGAATGGCTCCTTATACTTTCTTGTCAAAGATTTCGCAGTTCCTTTCGGTGGCTGAAACTGATCCCTGGTAATCCTGAGAAAAACCATATCCCCAACACTGAAGTGTGCGTCCTGTCTATCCTTATCTGCCCATTTCTTCATCCTCCTTACAACTTCGTGTTAACGCCAAGGTCTCCTCCCACGCTGTCATGAATTTCTTCACATGTGGACTCCTCAAGAAACCTCTCGATAATACGGTGTGTGGAACGTCCATTCACCAACTCAAATGGACTATACTCGGTTGCAGAACTCTTCTGCATATTGTAGCTAAATTGAACCACATCCAAGAGTTCAGGCCAATTCTTTTGATTAGCCGTCAGTTTTCCCATCTGTTTGCGAATGATGACTCGAACTCTGTTGCAACTCTGTCCCAACCAACTTGAACAAAGTGGTCCAAAATCTACCTGTAAATTGCGGATCTTGGTCCGATACGATACTCAATGGCATCCCCCAATACTTCACAACATGTTTGAAGAATAACTCAACGGTCATCTCGGCCCCACATGGTATCTTCGTTGGAATGAAGACAACATACTTGGAAAAACGATCAACCACGACCATAACCCTGTTATACCCACGTACTTGCGGTAACTGAGTAATGAAGTCCATCGAAACACTCATCCATGGTCTCTCTGGAATCGGTAACGGCTGCAACAATCCTCCCTGTCTCTGGTTATCCGATTTGTCCTGCTGACAAATAATGCACGTATGCACATACTCCTCTACATCCTCCCGCATCTCCTAAAATAACCGTCTCTCCAACAATGCCAAAGAACGACGCTTCCCTAGGTGGCCAATCCATGGAGAATCATGGCACTGCTTCAAAAGGTGTCTCCTAAGCCCTGGTGACTTCAGAATGTAAAGTCGGTTCCCAAAGAACAAGACTCCATCTTTTAGAAAAAATCACCGCGTCTTTCCCTCCTTCACCTTTGTGCTTGAGTATTTGTCTCAATGCTTGCTCGAAGCTTATTCTTCATTTCATCAGTCATCTATACTTGACGCCTACTTCGTTTTGCCCGGTCTTCTTCCTCAAGTGCGGCTAACTGTCCCTTCCTGCTAAGGGCATCTGCGACTGCATTGAGTCTACCTAGTCTATACTCAACAGTCATGTCGAACTCTGCCAAGAAGTCTTGCCAACGAGCTTGCTTCGCTGACAAGTTCGGTTGTGATGCAAAATATCTCGCTGCAACGTTGTTTGTCTTGACAACAAAAGGCTTCCCAATCAAGTAATGCCTCCATATCTGTAAACAATGGATGATAGTAGTCATTTCCTTCTCATGAACCAGATACCGTCGTTCCCTGTCCTTCAACTTCCGACTCTCATACGCCACCGGATGCCCATCCTGCATAAGAACTCCTATCGCAAAATCTGATGCATCTGTGTGTACCTCAAATGGTCTCTTGAAGTTAGGTATCTTCAGTATTGGTGCTGTAACAATCCTTTTTTTCAAGTCTTCAAATGATGTACGACACTTTTCCGTCCAATTCCATTGCTTATCCTTCTTCAAAAGGCTTGTTAGTGATGATGTCACTTTGGAGTACCCCTCTACAAACTTATGCTGGTAGTTGGTCATCCCCAAAAACACCCTCATATCATGGACATTCTTCGGTTCGGCCCAATCCTCAATCGCCTTCACTTTGCTCTGCTCTATCTGTGTGTGCCCTTGGCCTACAATGTGTCCAAGGAATGGAATCTCGCTCTGGGCAAACATACACTTCGACTTCTTCAAGTACAACTGATATTTCTTCAGCGCCTCAAATACCAAAGCCAAGTTTTTCTTATGATCCTCCATGTTATCACTATATATCACGATATCGTCCAAGTATACTACTACAAACAAATCCAAATATGGACATAGTACATCATTCATCAAAGTGCAAAATGTGGCAGGAGCGTTACATGACCCGAAAGGCATAACAAGGAACTCAAAGCTCCCATACCTTGTCACAATCGCAGTTTTCTTCTCGTTTCCTTCCTCTATCTGCACCTGATAGTACCCATGCCTCAAGTCTAGCTTGGAAAACACTCGGGCCTTCGCAACAAAGGATACCTATTCTTTATCGTTTGCTTGTTAAGAGCATGATAATCACAACACATCCATAGCTCATTCATATCCTTCTTTTGCTAGAATAATATTGGAGCACCATATGGGGATCTTGAAGGTCTTATGAAAACTGCATTAGTCAAGTTTTTCAACTATCGTTTCAATTCCTCCAACTCCAGTCCTGATAATCGATAAGGATGTTTTGCCGGAGGTTTCTTCCTTGGCCCTAGCTCAATGCTATGGTCCATTGCACACCTCGGTGGAAGGGCTTTCGGCAGCTGACTGGGCATCAAATCTGCATACTTGTCCAATACATCGGAAATCTCAGATAGAACAGGCGTCCCTACTCCATCATCGCTATCAACCTCCCTGATGACTATCGCATATGTCTCCACATCCGACTCTCCCATAGCTTTCTCCAAGCTTAGTGCAGAAACATGCTGCACCTGAAATTCCTTCCTTTGCTTATGAGTAGGCAAAGTCCAAGTTTGTGAGTCTCCAATCAACATAATCTCATCGTGAAATGGGACAATAATTGCCTTATTGCCCTTCAGAAAATCTTGCACCAATATCATGTCAAAGTCGTTCATCTCCATCACCATGAAGTCCAATTGACCCTGCCTGTTTCCAATTCGAATTGGCACTTCATTTGCCAATCCCAACACTTTAGCTTTCGAGTTCACTACCTTGACCACCACATTGGTTGGCACAACCTGCAACCCAAATTCTTTTGCCGACCTTGTCATCATGAAGTTGTGTATGGCACCCGTGTCCACCAATGCTTGGATAGTTTTGCTATGAACTTCCAAGACGAGAAACCCCAAACTATGAATCCAAGATTTCTTTTCCAAAACTTCACACTGCATACAAACCTGTTCTCTGCATCTCGCTATCGTTGCAGCGACGGCATATAGTCGAGTTGGAGGGACCGATCTTCCACGATGGGCAGCATGTGCATTTGCAACAAAGGTAGATTGATGATCATGGATTGAGGAGACTTCCTATTTATGGAGACATAGGCCTTGATGGTTTATGCGATGATGGAGCAGAGATAGGGAGCATGGACATTTTTGTAGATGTTGGAGCTCAACTTTGCGATGATGTATGAGAGTGTTGTTAAGGACGACAACCATTTAAAGTGGGGGAGTATGTCATGCGCACAAGTTGAGCATGTGCAATGAGCGATGGGGCGGTGTTAAACTTCGGTTAAAGGCGACAAGCCGAGTTGTGCAACGAGTTGGTGCAGTCGGTTAAACATGCCTCGACAAGCCAAGTTGTGCGACGAGCGTGTGCATTCGGTTAAACGTGCCTCGACGAGTGTCCGATGATGAGCTACTTGGAGGGTTGAAAAACCGAAAAGGTAAAAATCGACCAAATATGGAAAGGTGCATGTGACGAGTTTATAAGGTGTCGAAAAACCAACGAGTAAGTTAGCTGACATGAGGAGTGGTGAGTTGGGTGAATCGACGTGACTCTTAGCATTTTTAGGCGAAATGTATGGTCGGCCTGGGCAGGTTGACCCGCCTTGACTCTTGGTGGAAGCATATATATTGGAGGGCGACCATGGAGGAGAAGGCATTCATTCATTCAAGCAAGTTCAAGTGTGAGCATTACTTGAGCAAGGTGCAGAAAGGGTGAGCGAACAAGAGAGGCAAAAGTGCAAGTAGACCTAGGGCCGCAACATTGAGTCGAGATAGAAGACAAAAAACCAAAGTTGCAGGTTCGACAGAATTCTGGGTGCGAACGAGTCGCAGGTGGGTGACCCTGCTCATAGACTAGTTGCATTGGGCACGATTGCCAGGCGAGCTAGATGGGTGAGCTGCGGAAGGGTGAGTCGGGCGGACACGCCAAACAGACAGGCAGATAGGTTGACGAGCGATTGGGTGAACTGCAAGTTGGGAGGATCGGCGTGTCTGACCTACGGACGAGCTGGGCGACACGGAAGTGGGTGCTCTGCTCGCGGACGAGCTGCCAATAGTGCAGATGCTCTTGCATGGTGAACGCGACCTACGTGGTGCTCCTGCAATGACTAATATACCATTTTGATATAAAGCATTCATCTAGGAGGCCTTTCGAGAATTGTTTGGTACTAAACCTTCCGATGCTCTAGCTGTGAGTGAATTGATGTGTTGTTCGACATTGTTGCAATGGTGTTGAGGGTACCGATTGGGCTCCCAGGGCCTCGGGGGGGGTGGGTGGAGGGGGAGGGGGCGCTTAGGAGAGTCTTGAGGTTTCACTGCTCTACTATTTCAAATAACATGGAACTCAAGTCGTTGCTTGTTGCTTTGATCAACTGGATTTTAACACACAAGATGAGCCACTCAAACAACAAAGTTATTGTGTCGGTCTAAAGGTTTAGTTACCCAAGTCAATCAACTTCAAGAATTACTTGTTCGACACCTAAACAATGAGATTTGGGACAATTTAGTAAGTCCAATACTAAGTTGACCTGACTCAACCATTGAATGACATATATATTGATATACAATAAACAACGTCATCAATACATGATGATCATGCAAATGAAGTGTGTACATTGCAGTAGTAATGTCTACCTCTTATCTCTATTGGCATTATGACTAATGTATTGTCCTTGATGGCAACCTACTTGATAAAGATGTCAACATGTTGGTAGTAGGATGAGTATACGAGCTAGTACAGATGTGACAAAGAGATTGGATGACAAAGGAATGATAAAGGTGATGTTTTGAGAAGTATACGCATATCCTGTGAACAAAAACCACATACATATGCAAGTATGGTGAAGAAAATCATGTATAGTTTCTGCACCACGGTATTCTAAATACCAAGGGTCTTTACCATGGTATTGGCCCATAGTAATGAGTGCGACAATGAATATTTGATCTCGTCAAAGAATAACATCAACATAACTACAAAATTTGCCTAAGGTATTAACTAAGGGCCTGAGCTATATAAGGAGATAGAGATCAAAGTGCTAAGTGTACATGATTTGGGTTATGGATGAATTGTTGGATCTGAAATAAGTGTGCAGCCGGGAGTGTGATGATGGATCAAATTTTATAGATCTGAAATGACTGCACATTGAATAATATTCTTATGGGTTGATAGATTTGTGATGAGGATGTTATGATGTGTGTCTTTTATAGTGTGTGTCGAAATTTGGGTTTGATTGATGATGTGTTGTGCAACAAAGGTATGATTCAATGGTTAGAGATCTATATGCAGATTTTCTTTAGAAAGTTCGTGTACATACATGGATCGGCTTTTTGGTATTCGCATATCGATTCTGTAGTTTGGATAGATCTGTAGGCGGGTATGCTTCTTGAAAGGCACGTACATACACGAAAGTGTCTTGTAAGGTTCGCGTATATATGCTAGGGTTTTTCTATATATGATATTTGATCAGTCTTGTTGTGTTTGCTGTCTGTTTGCCGATGAAGTCTTTCATGATGATCTATGTTTGACAGTGGTGGTTGAAGTTGAATTGATTATGTTATGAAATGTTGAATAATAATGATGTTGTGATCTGTATTTGGTTCAGAGATCTGTGACAAGGTTCGTATGGGTTTCATTGATTCAGTTTCTGGGTTCAGCGTTTTGAGATCGGTACGCGGGTATGTCTCAGAGTAGTAGCGTATATATCCTAACATGAGATTGACTAGGGTTTGCAGTGACAGGATCTGGTTTCTGTGATGAATAGTAAGTGGTTTGACATTTTGATGAAAAGTATACAGTGAATTGAGATGATCTAGCTTCTTTGGTTGTTTGAGATTCCGTAATTGGTTTATTCAATGATTTGGTGATTAAGTTGGTTCAGTGATTGGTTTTAGTTTGTTATTTGATATTGGGCTTAAATGATGGTAGTGGGTCCAGTGTGAAATTTTGATGAAACGTGGCCTATAGATTTGATGTCTTGGTTCAAGTGGATCCAGTATGAAATATTATGAAATGTCGTCCACGAAAGTGCTGAGGGTTGGAACTTTCAATAAGGGGGTCAAATCTTCCTTCCAGTAGTAGCTGGTAAATTAGAATAGGGAGTAGGAGCTCCCTTCCGATGGGTGCCGATAAACAAGATCAGGGGGTTGGAGCTCCCTTCCAGTGGGTGCTGGAGAACGAGAGAAGGTTGTAGCCTCTTCTGTAGGTGGGTGCTTGCATGCTGGTATGAGTCTGTGCCAGTACAAGATTGTAAGAAGTTTTTCATTATAATAAAAGATGAAGATAGAGACGACAACAACAGTGGTTTTCTCCCACATTGGTTTTCCACCTAAAAATCTTGGTGTTCATGTGTGTTGATGTGTTGCGTATGTGATGGTTTGTTATGTTCTTACTGCACATGGTTACTGCTTAATTAGTGCATAATGAAATATTGGTACACTGGTTCAAGTGAAACAAATGATGAATTAACTGAAAAGTTAGTTAACTTGATATACATTAGTTGTCTGCATAACAGTCGCGTACATACGCAAGTTTACTTCATTATGGCAGCGTACAAAAATCTAAATAAAAAATAAAAGTTTAATTGAGTTTTTAAAATACCGATTCACCAACCCCGCCCCCACTCTCAGTTTTTTTCCCAACAATCTTATGATAATTGGAAATATGAAGAACCGATTCCAGTGTCTCAAATATCAGGGAACAAAGTCTATATCTGATCTACTGATTATTTGAGTAGCGTTTTATAACATGGTTTGCATTAAGCTGTCAATGTCTTGTAATTTTTGAGGTAATGCATATACAATTAGATCAGCTAAAACATATCCCCGTTTGACTTGCAAAATTTAATAATTATTGGAAGTGCTTTTGCAAGGCAAATTGTTTGATAGTATTCTTGTATTGTATGTCGCTTTATCTTCATAGATGTTTAAATGCTTAAATTTTCTACATCACATTAGGAAAATATATGTATTCAAGTCAATTGCGTATTTGGCCATGCATGTAAAGAAGTCACGTGGTTAGAGTAGATTGTATCTTAAGTAATGGGACATCTCCAGACAGGGCCTGTGCCCTGTTTTCTACATGTCGGACACCAATATGTGAGGACACGTGTTTGACACATGTTTGGCATGTGTCCTATTCATAAGACACTTGCCAAACAAGTGTTGACACATGCCCTCACCATGTCCCATTGTAAAAGAGGTCTGGACCCCATAATAACTGGTTTCCTTTTTCATTTGAGCTCTTTTTACTCAATAGGTTGGAGGTGTTACACGTTTTGGAGTGCAGTTGAGGGTTATTGTGTAGTGTTAGAAGGGGTTCCAAGCAATGTTGAACGAAGCGGGGACGAAGTGGGTGCACTTTTTGCAAGTGAGTGTTAGAGGTGTCATTGTCCAAAAATCCTCAGAAGCGTCTATTATATATAGATATATATATATATAATTTCATTTATATTCAAAGAAACGTCGAGAATGCCAAATTAGTTGTAGAATATATCAAATCAGACATACTTGTATATAAATCAAGATAGAAATGACATCCACAATACATTAATAATTAATTATTCGAGCATTAACCATCTAAATCTAGATTCTTCTCCTCTTGATTCTTTAGGGACATTTGTCATCATTCCCAATTATGATCAAACTGTGTAAGCTAAGCCTTAAAATATTGTAGAAAAAGCTTAATTCTTTGCCTCTACCTTTATTCTCTAGGGACATTTGTCAACATTCCCAATTATGATCAAACTGCGTAAGCCAAGCCTTAAAATATGGTAGAAAAAGCTTAATGTGACTGATCAATGATTTTGACTCGAGTGAAGGGTATATTTTTGCTAAGGCTATGACAAAGGAGTTCAACAATCAACACCACCAACACTGGGGTACATATAGGGCTTGGTGCTCTTGATTAAATGACAATCACATACCCTCATACGTGATTAAATGGCACAATCCCATTGATTGAAATCCTGAAAACTATTGAGTTTTCTTAATCTTGTATGGGATATGAAATTCTATTTTCTTCATATGAAGTCTGATGAGGTTGGAACAACTGTGAAACATTCTGAGTTATTTTATGGTAATGTTAAAAACTTAAGTAAAAGAATGAAAATGAAAGATAAAAGGGAAAGTCACTTTATTCTTAAACATTACCATTAGGGAGCATCTAGGAAGCATCAAGGGAGCACCTTGGGAGTGTCCAGGGATCATGAGTCTTCACATAACAGTTCCAAAATTCCAAGGACCATGCAAATCCAGCCCGAATAGCGGTTCCATTTTTTGGAAGTGCAGTTTTGAGCATGCTTCACTTGCAGTTCTGCATAGTTTTAGGGTTTGGCTCGTTTGGGGGGGGGGGGGGAATGGTTCCTGCAACATTGATTTCAAGTGCTATGCAAGTGGATTTTCCACTAATCTTAAAGTGTTTTTCTACAACTGTCCCTTCTCTTCCCCATTTAATACAAATCATGGCTCAATCATCAAGGGCATTTGGAAAACGTTAAAGGAAAGGGAAGAATGTCCCCACTGATGTTGTCCACCCTCCATTTTCTTCAGGGTCTGCTAGTGCTCCATCTCGCTAGAAATAGGTCTGCAACAATAGCTTCAAATGCTAATTAACATTGTTTTAGCAAGACATCAAATTAAAGAGCAAAAGTTGTAAGCTTGAATTTGTATAATGATCATGTAAAATTCTAAAGGTTTTTTAGTTTCTAAGTTAAAAAAAATTTGAATCTTTGTCTATATTTCATTTTTGTATGTGCAATATATATCACTGTTTTAAACCCCGACTGAATCGACTCCGGAAAGGCTGAGTCAGACCGAGTTAAAAGATGATCGGGTTGACTCGGTGGGCAACTCGGTTCGGTCGGCTGGGTTGTTACCGAGCCGGCCGCACTGGCTCGAACTCGGTCACTTTAATGTGCCTTTGGGTTCTTTGGGGTCCATTTCCCTCTCCCAAACCCTATAAAACCTACCCAACCCCTCTTATTTCCTCACAACCATCTCATTGCATTTGAGTGAGAACTTGTGAGGAGTTTGTGAAGAGTTGTGGAGTTTGTTTTTGGAGCAGCAGTGAGGAGTCTTGGGCAAGCATTGGAGCAGGAGTGAGGAAATTCTTGGGCAGCCATTGCAGCAACATTGAGGAGTTGGTTTGTTGGAGCAACTTTGAGGAGGCAATTTGTGTTTAGAGGTTTTTTTTTTGCACTTGTAAAAATATGTTTTTGGTTATTTATTTTTTTGTGCAAATCTGGAAATTGAAAAGAGCGTTTTTTGTGAAAGAAATGAACATTGAAGCAATGCTATTTTTTTTGTTTTCATTTTCAGATTTTTGAATTTTTCCCTTTCATTTCCAAGTCAAAAAATGGCACCTAGAGTGAAAGATGTTGCTTGCGCAGAAATGGTTGATAGCAAAATCCATTGCAAATTTTGCCATAGAAAAATTAAGGATGGTCTTGGGGGCATTAATAGGCTGAAACATCACTTTGTAGGGATTAGAGGCCAAATTACTCCATGTGAATCACCACAAATTGGGGAGATTAGGAAGGAGTTGTTAAATAGCTTTGAGAAGTTTAAAGAAGAAAATTCTAGGCAAAAAGAAATAGAGGCTGAAATTGGGAGGAAGAGGAGTATACAAAAAATGATGGCTACCAACTCCCATTTTGATTTTGAGGGTTCTTCTATCCCTTGTATTGATGCATCCAACATCTTCCGATATGTTCCTCCCTCTTTGGAGTCTATTCAAGAAAAGGGTAAGGTTTAAATGAAAAAGAAGGGTGATATGAATATCAAAAGTTATTTCACTTGTCACACCCTCTTCCCCATCAGATGCATATGGTCTTGAAGCTAGTAGAACTTTGCAGCCCACTTTAGATGACCATTGGAAGAAATAATTGAGGGAGACTGCTTGTGATTACATATGTAGATGGTGGTATGATGCTGATATCCCCTTCAATGCTTCTCGTTCACCATATTGTGAGCCTATGTTTGATGCCATATTATGAGCCTATGTAATGTTAAAAAATTAAGTAAAAGAATGAAAATGAAAGATAAAGGAGAAAGTCACTTTATTCTTAAACATTACCATTAGGTAGCAGGAAGCATCTAGGGTGCATTAAGGGAGCACCTTGGGAGTGTCCAGGAAGCAGGAGTCTTCACATAACGGTTCCAAAATTCCAAGGACCATGCAAATCCAGCCCGAATAGCGGTTCCATTTTTTGGAAGTGCAGTTTTGAGCATGCTTCACTCACAGTTCTGCACAGTTCTGGGGTCTGGTTCGTTTGGGGAGGGGGGGCATGGTTCCTGCAACATTGATTTCAAGTGCTGTGCAAGTGGATTTTCCACCAATCTTCAAGTGTTTTTCTACAGCAGTCCCTTCTCTTCCTCATTTCACAGAAATCATGGCTCAATCATCAAGGGCATTTGGAAAACGTTAAAGGAAAGGGAGGAATGCCCCCACTGATGTTGTTCACCCTCCATTTTCTTCAGAATCTGCTAGTGCTGCATCTCACTAGAAATAGGGCTGCAACAGTAGCTTCAAATGCTGAATAAACATTGTTTTAGCAAGACAGCGGGTTAAAGAGAAAAAGTTGTATGATTGAATTTGTATAATGATCATGTAAAATTCTAAATGTTTTTAGTTTCTAAGTTTAAAAAAATTTGAATCTTTGTCTATATTTCATTTTTGTATGTGCAATATATATATATATAGATATGAATTTTTTGTGTATGCAAGTGTAATGCGTCTTCTGTGTCCTGTTTCTGCAGTCGTTGTATTCTCATGTCCTCCATGCCTTGTGTCGATCACTTGTATTCTCATGTCCTCCATGCCTTGTGTCATCGTGTCATGTGACTTAGATGGTATCTGCATTCAACATTGCATTCATTCATGTCCCATTTATGGTCTATAATTTATATTACTAGTTTCTCTCTCAGCTGCTAGAAGTTACTTGTGTGGTTCATAGTTTTGTCAATAATACTTTCCCCTTGTGTTATTAAGAATAGCTTGGATTTAGTTGTGTTGCATTAACAATATCAAATATGTATGTCTATTGCAGCTAGTTAAGAACCCTACACTCTTTGATGTCTTGGTAATGCCCAATCTGTACGGTGACATAATTAGCGATCTCTGTGCTGGGCTTGTTGGAGGCTTGGGTTTGACACCAAGGTAGTCTTTTATATTTTTCATTCAGTGTGCTCACTTTCTTGAGTCTGTATTCTGAAGTACTAAGCTGTATGACATTGAATGGCCTTCCAGCCTCAACATTGGAGAGAATGGACTTGCGCTGGCTGAAGCTGTACATGGTTCAGCACCAGATATAGCTGGCAAGGTGAGTTTTGATGTAAAAATAATATTCTGTTTTGAGGGTGGAAGATATGAAGTAAGACATGCCTGCTCCAGATATTTTATCGCAAAAATCTAACTGTAAGGCTTTCCTTCTGGCAGAACCTTGCAAATCCAACAGCTTTACTTTTGAGTGCTGTTGCTATGCTTCAACATCTGGGACTGCAAGAGAAGGCAGATCAAATTCACAGTGCAATTTTAAAGACTATAGAAGAAGGAAAATATCGCACTCGTGACCTTGGGGGCCAAGCATCAACTGCAGAGTATACAAATGCTGTTTGTGAGCACCTTTGAAAAGCTATGGATGCTTCACAAACATATTTTTCAGATTCATGCACAGATTTTTTTCCAGGTGCTTGATTTCATTTCTTGTTCTGTTTAAAAACTGCCATGAAAGGATGGCATTCATTATTGTTGAAATTTTTATTTTTATTTTTATTTTTTTTCTGAGAATAATATATAAGAAAGAAGGCTTGGTTATTTTAGAGTGGCTGATACGAAATTACATGCACTGTATACATGTCTTTGGAATAAGGAGTACAGTTTCAGGTTAAAGCTTTTCAGGTGGAACCTGTTTGTACAAGAAAATTTCTTTCAATGGGACTTGCGGTTAGATACATCAAGTTATGTTTGATCTGTATTCTGCTGAGCAATTCTTGAATTCCCAAGCCTTCATTATATATAGAACTTTCATGGTGCTTGATCACTGGCATGGCAAGTGCACACATGATAGGATTTTAGGCTTTTCCACATTGACCAACACATACCATCAAAGTATGGATAGAGCATTCTTGTCATTTTTTATTTGAGATGATTTTTGTGTTTGACTCTACTGTTGTTTAATCTCTGGAGTCTGAATAAGTACAATTTTTTTGGCAATAGCTTATTTGTACATTTTTAATAGATTGTCATGGAGGGTTAGTTTGGAGTTTAATCAAAGAATTAAATATTTTCAATTGAAAAATAATCAAGTATACATGAATCATCTACAGGGCATGCTGTGTGTTTTCTGTAACCTGAAACTCAGATTAATTCTTGTTAGTTGCCATATTGAAAAAGCATGGACATTTAATGATTATTCTAAAAGTTTGACTGTGTGAAAGTGGTTTGTATACTAGTTTTGGGTGTACCTTCCCTTCAATACAGGGATAACCTTTTTCCTTTCTGCAGGGACATCCTTGCTTCCCTATATTGTCCAATGAATGGTCCTTAAATGTCTCGACCCTCGCCTGTGTAGAGCTCAGATTCTGAAAAGTCAACCCAGTGAGGTCTTTTTCAGAAGGGTTGGTGTGGAAAGGTCAGCCAGTCTTGGGTAAGGTTCTGAAAGGCCTTACTGGACTAACCTTTACTGGACCAGTCCTTGGCCGGTCTTAGCGATTGGTTTGTTTCTCCCTTACCTCGTGGTATTAGATATGTCAAGCACCACAACTTACCCATGTGCTTTGCAAATAGCAGATAGCTGAGAAGGCTCAATTCTGAAGTAATGTTGTATTAGCAATCAGTTTCTGAGTCTTATCTATCAATCTTTATGGCGTGCAAAATGCCTATTACTTTACTTCTTCCAATTGTTTGTTATTTATGGAAATGATGCACATCAAACAATGCAAATCCAACATGCATTCTGAAATGGGAGTGGCCAAAAAATGCACTGCGCAAATCTTAGGTAGTATTTTGTTAGTATTCTTGTTACTTTAAATTTTGTAAGAAAATGACGCGACTGCTTGATTTTGATAATTATTGATTAATTCATCATTAAAAATATAGTGGCCAGCTGAAAGTATGTTTATTAGGGGCCAAGCGGATATAACTTAGCTTGATTTTGTTAATTACTTCATCAATAGGGGGCCAACAGAAAGTATGCTTTTATGGCCCAAGATGATAGAACTTTGTGTTACTGTGCTAGTCTAGTTGTGTTGTGTGTTGACATCCCTATTAATTAAAGGGTTGGGAGATCGTTGGTTGCCTAGAGGTTGGGAATTGGCTAGACCCTTCAGCTCAGGGATATTTGAATGGTTTGAGATTTTGGCACTGCATAATTTATTTATTTATCCTTAATTCGCTGTTATTGTTTATGCTTATGCTTATCATTAATTTATTGTCATGGCTTATGCTTATGTTTATCGTTATTCTTTGTCATGGCTGGGTGGATGTTTTTCTGGGAAAGATACTTACACTTCTAGAATACATATTATTATTCTCAATCATGGTTAAGCCTTAGGCTAGGGGCTTTCACAAAGGGGTATTAGAGCAACCAAGATGGACTTTTGGGTTCGTAAGATCAAGGAGGGGTATTCATAGAGTACTAGAGCAACTTTCAAAAAAGATATTTACACTTCTAAATAAATGCCATTATTATTGATCATGGTTAGGCTGTAATAATAATTGTTAGGCTGTGGTGTACTTAGCCCAGAGACTTCAAAGGTGTAATGTCCCTCTTAGAGAGATTACCCTTGTGATGAAATTCCGAGTTAGGGTTTCACACAAATAGATGACAGAATTATATTTTGTAACAGAGTTGCAGTACTTCGTTAAACTCGATAACAGTGATGGTGTGCATACATAATATAGTAAACATTCAGGCAACAATTATCTCATAAGTAACCACTGTAGCAGTAGAAATGAGGGCCAGTTTGACCAATAATAGCAGATTCACTATTCTTCTCATGCAGTACAGAATCCACAGTTTTCGAGCAGGAACAGCACAGATTAGTCTTTTTAGGCATAACGCTATAGCCACTGCTCTATTATTCAAAACCAGAATATTACAAGATTTGACCAAACCTCCTACTCTTGCTGCTGCGTCTAGGTCCACGCTGTGGATATGGGTGTATTGTGTTGCCAACCAATGCTGCTGTGGAATCCTGGGCTTGCTGTCTCAGTTTTCTACATAACATGCCCTTATATCATCATGCTGCATCACCAGATACTTGCTGCCTCAGTCCTCTACTTTCCTGCGCCCTTTACCGCCTTCACTGCCCTAAAAATTGGCTGTACACTGCCTCAGAAGGATGAATCCAGCTCTCGCTGCTTCAGGGGAGTAGAACCCAGAACTCGCTGCCTTAACAGCCCAGTCAGCTGCTTCAGAAAGATAATTCCCAGCCACATGCTGCCTCAGAAAAAGTAGATTCACTGCACCAGAAGATAATCTGCAGCCGTCATTGCCTCCAAAAGATAAACTTCAGCCCTTGCTGCCTCCAAAGAGAAGCCCCAGCCAGAATTCGTCCCTGTAGCAAGAAAAGTAGAGAGATTGGCTGGGGTGGAATCTTTCACCACCGAAACCAATCAGAAAAATGGGTTTTAAAATCCTGCAAGAGCCTCAACCCAAAATCAAGAAGAGTAATGATCCATGATGATCACAAAGACTCTCCTCCCTTCTTTTTATAGATTCTCTTTGGGGCTTTCCCTCCTAAATTCAAATTTGAGTGACTTGCAAGTTTCCCTCCATTTGCTCCAATTTATTTTCTATTATCTAATGTTACGTAATTAACATTAAATAATAATTCTCCCTTTAGAAATGACTATAGCCTAAATAGGCTACTATGTCCTTCCTTTGGCAATCAATTCGAAGACGACATTACAGTCACCCCTTCCCGACATTGCTTGTCCTCAAGCAATTGCAGATTCAGGTGCTGCAAGATCTTGTTTCCCTTCCCATGTGGCATCCTCCTCAGGCAAATCTTGTTAGAAAATCAGAAATCAGAAAGGCAGAAATAATTTCTTATACTTGATAATTACTTGTGATGTTCTTGACTTCTTATTAGGTTTCTTTGTTTCTTCTTTCTTTTAGTTCATAAAGCAATTACCAAAGCAATAACACCTAAAACAATGGACACCGGATGTAGGCTCACAACCAGGGCAAAACCCCTCTCTAAGGGAAAACCCAGTGAGTAATTCTTCCTTTGATAGTTTTCCAGAGATATTCCAAGACTCTAGACCTTGACACAAACTTTCCTCCACACCAAGTCAACCTTCCTCTACTCTTGCAGATGATCCTACTTGACTTGGCATCAACAACATCAATGGCAACACTTTTTTTGACCCAACAACTTTGACCTTGCCTTAGAGACTTCAATCTTCACTGGAGTACTTTGTTCTTCTCTTAGAAACCTCAATCTTGGCCCAATACACTGTCTAGAGGCAACAACATCAATTCGACCTACACTTTGATTTGGCAGCAACATCATACGACAACTGGCTATGGCATCAACAAGAGAACTTCGATCTTCCAAACCAAGGCACGAGAGAGAGAGATAGAAGCACCACAATTTTGATTTTCCTCTTTTCCTTCTCCTAGACCAAACTCACACTCCTTTTCCTTCCTCTATTTCACACTTTTTCCTAGCTTCAAGAGATATTGAACTTGCTTGTGAATGAATGCTTCAAATGGAAATCGAACTGCTTCATTTATAGTCCTTTGGTGAGGTTGAATAGCCTTCTTGACGCTAACTTGGTGTGGAGACAACATAATTCATATTGGACTCAATACTTCACCTTTTTACATGATTCAAAATCCCAAGAAGGGTCTCTTTAAAAGTACAATGTCTTTATAAATCCTAGAAGTCCTTAATGGGGACTTTGACCTAAAACATGATGACCCAAGCATGAAACCCAAACTTTAATAAGTCATAATAATAATAATAATAATTATTATTTTCTTTATTCTTTTGATAAGTACATTATATGATGACTCGAATACATTTAATGAAGACCAAACCTAGTTAAATTTTCCAACACTCCCTCTTAACTAGGGAGGTATTCATTATATACAAGTACAAGGAAGATCTCAACTATATGAACCATGAAGATCTTTAGGCACCGCAATGCCATGGACTAGATTCCTGACTAGAGGAATCTACTCAAGTGGGACTAAGATGGACTCAAGCTTTCAACTTATATAGATACCATTAGACTTGTTTGCTAGCCATCAACCCAAGGATCCAGGTGTGTATCCAAAAACAGAGCTCTATAATCAACACCACCTTTCCAACTTCGAGACCTAGACATCAATACAAAGTGTTGGCCAAATGTCCTCCTTGAGAAATCCATGGCATTAGCATTAGGTGATTTCTCTTCGATTAGTGACTGCTTGTGAATGCCTTTTTCATTTCTTTAGATTAGAGTCCTCTTCTTCTTAGATTATTAGTGTTCTTCATCAAACAGTAACCAATGCACAAACATAAATATACAAGAGACACAAAGGGTAGGCTATCAGGCAGGGCCCAAAACCTCACTCTTTGAGAGGAAAATCCGCACAAATTCTTCTTATAGAGATTTCAATTGACAAATACCAAGAGCAAAACCCTTGACCTATTTTCCACTGCAAGACCAAGACACTAGTTCTCTTGGTTGTCTTCTCTTCTTCTTGACTCCTCTCTTGCTTCGACATAGTTATCATCGAGACCTTATCACTATTTCCACATCAACTCTTCACTGCCGTATTCTTGCTTCTGTAATGGTCATCCTTTGAACTGTGATAGATCCATTACCTCTAATTGTAATGACATCCTTCTTGTTGTGATCACATTGACCCTTTAACACTGTAGAGGCACATAGCTTACAACACTGTAATAACACCGAATATGTGGTCTTCAGTATGGTACTGATATGAGGCTTCCTTTATAGCACCGAAACACTCTCACAACAATTCGAAGTGACTATAATCCGAACTGTATAGATATCCTTGCTCGTGACCGTCTTTGAAATCCAAACCTATTACAACAATCTTCTATTTGAATTTGAACTTGTCATTGTTCTTGCTTACCCTTAGAGGAATCCACACTGTTTATTGTAATTTACGATCCGAAAATCAGAGGAATTCAAACTCTGAACTTTGTAAATGCGGATACCGTTCACACCTATATATAGTAGTCTTCCCATATATATAAGCTGACATGTCTTCAAGGAAAGGATGTGTCTCTAATTTGAAGCTGACATGAGGGATTTACAAACTTATATACATTTGAGACATGCCCAAGAAGGGTTGCTCCATACATGACATTGACTCGTTGAATCTAATGATAAATCCTAAAGCTCTCAATGGTAGCCATGTAGATAAAAACTCTTGCTCATAAAACCCATGAAGCAAGGCATTACAAAAATACTTTTATTTTCTTCTTTTCGTCATTTACAAAGATCATAATTGCATGTCATTATGAAGACCGAACCTAGTTACAATTTTCAACACACCCTCTTAACTAGGGAAGTATTCGTAATGGTACTTGGTCATTCTCAATCTGAAGAATTTCTCATAAGAAGAATCAGATTGGTGATCCATCTATCTAGCATGATATCAACCAACATTGTCACATAGCAAGGCCTTGACTAACAACTCTATCTACATGATCATAACACAATGTTGGCGAGACCAATGATTCATAGACACCATAATCATTGTCTCTCAAGGTACATACTCCACCCAGGTGCTCATAGAGTATGACCTACTTTGGACTATTCTTATCTTGGATAGCCAATGCTAAAAGAATATCGATCTACAACTACTCTTATCTTGGATGCCCTTTCTCATTGTCAAAGAGTGTAAGATGCCAGATGATTAATTAATCTCCATTCTATCTTCCCAAATGAAAACCGGAATGATGTGTCTATCCCTTCCTCTCAATTAGGGAGGACATGTCAATTCCAATAACAAAATGTACTCATTCCTACGGAAGGAATGTTCCTAAGCTCCCTTTTGGCTTATGAATTTCCAAGTAAGAAACTTGTTTTCAAGCTCCCTCTTAATTAGGGACCTACAACAACTCCTCAACTAGCTGCTTGAAGAGCTCCTTCCTTCGATGTCATGAATTTTTTTGTCAAGGAGTCTTCATCATTTGTGGTTTCTTCATAGGGCATAGACCATCCATAATTTTTCATCCATGGGTCAGTCATCTCATTATTCCTTTCATCAGAAAGTGATCCATTAGTCTTCATCTGGCCTTGCTTCATGTCATGTTGCGTTCTTCATGCCATATTTTCCGGAAGGATCTTACATCCTACTATATGGTCCTCTTGGAAGTCATCCACAGTTCTTCCCTTTGGTAGTCTTGGATAAGCCCATCCAAATATTTGTTCAAAAATAAGAAATGTTAATGAACACTTAAATCATAATTACCTTTGTGATCGTCTTTCATCATGACATCTTCCTGTTTGCATCAACATCCTACATACATGTTGACATATCTCCTAAAGATATCCATTGTCAAGGGTCTGCATCTTTTTTCGGCTTCCATTAGAGTCTTCATATCTTTCTGGGAGATTTCCTAGTCAAATCTTCTTGGTCTTCCGGATGTTGATTGCTTTTACCATGGTTGCATCATCTCACAATCTCTTCCTTTCTTCACACATTTCATTTTATTCCCAGGATCTTCTAATCAAAGTTCCTCAATTGTAGTCAACCACCTCATACTTCATATTAGGACATATTATGTTGATTTCATCTAGTTTGACCCATCCCTTCCGACAACCTTTCATAGGAGGAGGTTCCTTTCCTTTGATCATGCTTCTCAAGATCGAGCAGTGATGCATGTTACCTGCAACCATATAACATGACTTTATATATTGAATTCAAGCATACATACCTCATCTACCTTTAGGTCATCTAGGCTTTTTTCAACAGCTTCCTTAATTGAAAAGAGCTTTAACCCCTTGATTTGCTTCATCTCTTATGTCATGATACCATGATCTCATGAATTCCACAAGTTGGAGTTCCTGATGAAACACTTGCTTCCACTCTAAATTGGTGGACCTTCTGATGGAGATTCCATCAATGAGTCTTGAGGATCTTGCATATCCTTATCCAACAGATGTTACATTTAGATGTATGATGAGCCTTGTCCTGGATGACTTCTTCCTTTCCTTTAGTTTCCAATGAGGTTCTCAAGAGCTATATCCTTCATAGTTGACTACCAGACATCCTTCATGTTTCCTTTGGTGATGTCACGAGCTCTTACTTCTAATTCTTTTCCTCTTGGACTTCTTTCTTTTATCTCGTATCTTGCATAGAAACCATAAGTTGCTGAATGGGATAGCCTTCTGTTGATGGTGCTGGACTTGCCAACATTCAGGGGATCACCTCGGTATGAAGTCCCAAATAGACCTCACACCATTTGGTGTGGGAGCCCCATTCGGTATGATGGCACGGTTGCCATTATCCTAAATGTTTGCCTTAGCTCTTGCTTGTTAGCACAGGAGAGTGGTCTGCTTTGTCTTCAAATAGTGAGGTACGCGTGCTTGTTGATTGATAGTGTTACTTGTGTCAAGGTTCTTTCGTCAGAGAGGAAGGGTGGGAGTGAGTTCCAAGTTGGATGGGAGGAAACCCAACTTTGTCAGGAACACACAACACAACAGGATGTGCATAGCTTCTGGAGGAGGAATCCACACAGATGCGGCAGTCACAACACACAAGGGAAGATAGCACATACAACACTCAGCGGGCAATCTGCGTGAGTGTGATGATCGTTATAACAAGTTTACGTGAAAGATTTTGTTTGATGTTTGGGAGGTGATCAACACAGGCAGGACAATGTTAACAACTTATACAACACATTTTCATTAGTTTATATGTATTAGAACAGTTGAATGAATCCAAGTGTTAAACACAGGTTAAAGTAACATGCATTACAAGTGTTCAAGACGAATCTTACAAACCATGACAACACGTGTGAAAACGTGCTTCACAATTAAGCGAAAGTTCCAAGAGACATCGATACACCATACATCACTAACCCCGTGGGCCGGGCATTGGAGCCACTACTTACTCAAATAAAAGATTACAGACTCTCAAGGTTATGTGGGAGGAGCCGAGGTTAAAAGTCTTTGCACGTACGAATGAGGGGGTATTTATAGCCAAGGGTGAAACTGACCCTTGTGACTGATCGATTTTCCTCATGACTGTTTGACTTCCATGACCTTTCAACTTTACATGAATCTTCATATGACAAGTGGGTCTCTTGGACTTCCACGTTACATTACATTGATTGACACTAGGCCCACTATAGAGATGTTTTCAACATGACTCATGACAAGACTCGACATGACAATGCTGGTACATTTGTGTTGCTGCTGGTGTGCATGTCGAGCTACAGTGTTGCTGGGTGATGGATGTCCTCATGGTGTGTCACAACTTCACCTCCGAAATGTGTATGCTCATGCATCCATCTTTCTGTGAACACATCTTCACATGTTCGTTCGTCGGTCCGTTTGCGAACACAATTTTGCATGATCATCCGTTTGCGAGCACATCTCTTTGCATGCATCATTTGTTTGTCTGTTCGCGAACATGTCCTCTTGCATGTACTCCCCTTGTTCATCCTATCCGTCGTCGTGTCATGTTTGTTTGTGTACCTGTATTTGCTGTCACTCAAGATGAGACGACATCAAATCCATAAACCTCCTAGTCTACCATGATGCATGATTGTTTCAGATGTAGGCGACCGAGAGAGAGGACAAAGTTACGAAAACAAGCTTCGAGTTGGGATGGAGTCTCTGGGCGCTGCTGGTGAAAACTGCACAAAAGTCACTGGGAGATGGTGACGGACAATTTGAATGGACATTGACTATCCGCGGGGTCTGGTTTGACTAGAGGAAAAATTTGCACAATTTTTGAGAGGAGTAGTCCAGGCTACAGGAAGGCTGGGCAGACAAAATCTGTACAATTTCTGGAAGGAGCGGGTAGTGGGAGCTTGGCAACAAAAACTGAGCAATTCGGGGAGGGAATTGGCAACAGGCTGCTGGGAGCTTGGTAGCAAGAACTGCACAATTCTTGGAGGGAATTACTAGCAGGCTGCCGGGAGCTTAGCAACAAAAACTGCGCAATTCCTAGAGGGAACTGGCAGCAGGCTGCTGGGAGTTGACGACGAGAGATTCAAACCATCCAGACACACATGATCAACATGACTCACTGATGGTGTGAGTTGACAAGCGCGACACTTGTGATTGATCATTAGACGATCACAACGACGCTTGCATGACATTGTATACGATTCCGTGTGTGAGTGTGACAAATATTTACATATCAAACACAACATTTACACACGAAGCAGAGACCTTGTGCACGACTAGAACATGGTCACAAGCGTGACATTGTTATCAACATGCAAAAGCTGCCTGTTGAACGATTAAGCAAGGTGGGTGCAAAAGAATCACACGAGACCACAATGTGAACTCGAGTGTGTGCAAACATCATGTTAACTCTAAAGGGAGGCTCCAAAATTGGATGCAAACCAAAATTTTGGAGGGCGTTGCAGCTTCTACAACACCTTCTTATCCTCATAGGCATTTGTTACCTTGTTCATCAGTTAATGCATTTAGAACAATGATGATTATCTCCTTATCATCTCTCCCAAATCTTGTAGTTGAGATCTTATGAAGACATCCCTTCATCCTTTGATACCTTCAATTTTGTGTAGATCAGATCTAAGTGATATGACATTTCTTTATTGCATCTTCAGAGAATAGTTCTACCAGTTTATCATATATTTCATAGATGTCTACAATCCTGCTATATAGGGATGAGGGATCTTTTTCCTCACCTTCCCTCTCATTCATAAGCATGTCTGCATTCTTGAATGTCTTCTCGCATTGCAAGAACTCCAGGATTTGCTCATCATCTTCGAACACCTACCAGTTTGAGATGTTATCAGGCACAGATGGTCTGAAAATCAATTCAACGTAACATTTATTCTTCTTTAATCTAAAATCAAGAAAAAAGTTCTGCAGCCATACCAGCCATCAGATCAGCGTCTTGGTTTTGTCCTCGAGGTATGTATGTCGGGTCCCTATAATACTAGTGATTACCCTATTACTATGGTAGTTGTACCCCTTATTAATATTGTTGTGCCCCTATTGCCCCCATATTGTTATTACTGTGCCCCATAGAATCCCTCTATTGTTATTTTTGTGGCTTATTATTATATTGTTAGGTCGGTTGGGTTTTATTGTACTCCTTAGACTCCTATAT
>APFE031201109.1:119053-141969 GCA_000404065.3 Pinus taeda | reverse complement strand
GGAGGGGCATTTCATCCCTTGGAATTGGTTTCCCCATCCTCTGGCATCGGTCACACTGGCTGATGTATCTTCTGACATCTTGATGAAGAGTAGGCCAATAGTAGCCCGCCTGTAGAATTTTGAAGGCGGTCCTTTTTGCTGCAAAGTGGTCTCCACAGGGTCCATCGTGATAGGTTAGGAGGATGTCAAAGACTTCCTCCTCCCTAACACAACACCTTAAGATTTGATCTGGGCCAAGTTTAAACAGGTTTCCCCCGATCCAAGTGAATGGGGCACTCCTCCTCACAATTCTGCTCTTCTCCTTTGAGGATAGATGCAGAGGGAACTGTGCTGAGACCAAGTAATTTGCTATATCAGAAAACCATGGAGAGAGTATTGAGATAACAAACAAGTGTTCATCTGGCATCTGGTCATCCACTGTCCCTTCTTCACCTGCAGGCAAATCCAATCTAGATAGGAAGTCAGCAACAACATTTTCCTTACCTGGCTTGTCGACAATAGTAAAATCAAATTATTGCAACAAAAGTAACCATCTAACAATATGAGCATTTACATCAGGCTTATTCATTAAATATCTAATCGCAACATGATCAATGTGTATGAATTTTTGATAACCAGTGATGTAGTGTCTGAACTTGTTCAGGGAATGGACTACAGCCAGGAACTCTTTCTCAGTTACAATATAGTTCATCTCTGCCTTAGAAAGGTTTTTGCTGACAAATTATATGGCATATGGTAGTTTCTCCTCAACTTGTCCTAAGGTTGCCCCTATGGCTTTGTTCGAGGCATCAGTGTGGATGTGGAAAGGTAGGGCCCACTTTGGACCTCTCAAGATCGAGGCAGACACCAGCTTATTTCAACTCATCCAGAGCCCCTTGACAGTCGTCGGTCCATTTAAACTCAACATCTTTCCCTAAGAGGACAAACAATGGCGAGGCTAGCTTACTGAAATCTTTAATGAATCTTCCATAATATCCTGCCAAGCCTAGAAAACTCTGAACATCTCTGACCTTTTGAGTAGGTGGAACCTTTTGGATGATAGCGATCTTGTTAGGATCCACCTGTAATCCTTGCTGAGAAATTGTATGACCTAGCACAGTCCCTTCAGTCATTAGGAATTCACATTTTTCAAGACTGAGGGACAGGTTCATCTCAATACACTTGGTTAAAACTTTTCCCAGGTTATTCAATGCTTCTTGGAAGTTGGACCCATAAGGAGTAAAGTCATCCATATAGATTTCCACCGAATTGTGAACCAGTTCAGCAAATATGCTCAATACTGCTCTCTAGAACGTGGCAGGAGAGTTGCATAACCCAAAGGGAAGGACCCGGTAGGCAAAAGTACCCCATGGACAAGTGAATGTGGTCTTATCTTGGTCCTCCAGGCTGATTTGGATCTGATTATACCAGCTAAACCCATCTAAGAAAGAGAAGAACTTCTTCCTTGCCAGTCCATCCAACACTTGATCTATGAAGGGCAAAGGGAAATGGTCCTTCTTGGTGGCTTTGTTAAGTTCTCAGTAATTTACATAGATTCTCCACTTCCCATTTTTCTTGGGCACAAGCACTAGAGGTGAGACCCACTCACTGTCAGAGATGGGGTAGATGAATCCTGCATCCAACAGTTTTTGCAATTCTTCTTTGACAATGTCTTTAAGGGCTGGATTCATTCTCCTCTGAGGTTGCCTGACTGGTTTACAATCCTCCTTAATGTAAATGTGATGGGTACAAACTGAAGGGTGGACTCCTTTCATCTCCTTATAGCACCAAGCGAAAGCATCCAAATGATTGTTCAATAAGCTACACAACTCCTTCTCCCGGGAGGGAGATAGGGAGGAGCTAATCTTTAAGGTTCTTTCGAGGCCAAATTCCACACTCTTAACTCTGGGAGAGGTCGGATCGGTCACACAGAGGTCCATTAAAGCACTGGCTTGGGTATCTTCCACCAACTCCTCTAATGAAAGTGCACCGGGAGGTGGATTTTGAATCAAATTCTCAATCAAGTCATCCTCGGTTTGAGGGCATCCCTTGGTGGCTTCTACTGTGCACAAAGGTGTAGAGAAGACCTCATCCTCATCTCCCTCTTCCTACTAGAGTGATAAGTCATGTTCTAGCAGAGGTTGGGCAGGAGGATAGAGGACTAGCTGTTTGGACATAGGCCCATTCTTGATGGTCATCCTTCCAGTTCGACAACTGATGTAAGCATCTGCAGTAGCTAACCAAGGCCTTCCCAAAATGAGGGGGTATCTAATGAATTTTGCCTTTGGATGAAGGACCAATAAGTCCGCAAGGTACTCCTAAGAGTCAACAGAGACCAGTACATCTTCCACAATCCCTTCGGGAGTCACGGTGGAGTGGTCTGCTAACTGCAGTACTGTCGAGGTCTTCCTTAAGGAACTCTGAAGGTTGAGTTTAAGCATAGTGTCCCTGGTCATCACATTAATGGCAGCCCCTAGATCAATCAAGGTGTGGGGGATTATGGTGCCATTGATGTGGACATCAACTACAAGACTCCTAGGGTCCAAATATTTTGGATAGATTACTTGCCCCAACATTAGATCGGACAGTTGTCCTATGACATTGATAGTCTGGGCATCTCTCTTGCGCCTACCTGGGTGCCTGAAACACTTATCCTTGATCAATTTGTTGTATATTGGTACATCTTTTATGGCCTGGAGAAGTGGTATTTTCACACACAACTGCTTAAGTTCTCCCAGAAGTTCAGCCTCCTTTGGGTTTGGTTGCGTGGTTATTGTTAGTCGCTAAGGAAAGGGTGGAATGGCTTTGGGTTCACTTTCCTATTTTTCTTCCTCATCCTCCGGGGGAGGAAGTTGGCGGTCTGGAAGGACCTTCCCAGATCGTAGGTTGATCTCCTGGATCTCCACAACATAGGTAGGGCATGTTGCCTCCCTAGTGTATACCTGTTGGGCATGTCTATTATTGGGGTTTGGGTTCGGTTGGGCAGGCATCTGGGGTTGTCTTGGAGGAGTAGGAGGTAATGGTTGTGGTTGAGCAAGTGGTGGAGGCAGAATGGCGGGAAGAGAGTTGTATTGGGGCCTCCACCCCTGCTGAGGTGCATTCCACTGAGGCTGTGGCTGGAGATGTGAGTGAAATGAATGAGCAGTAGGTTGAGTATGGTATTGAGATGGATAAGACCACGGTGG
This sequence comes from Pinus taeda, assembly GCA_000404065.3. Classification (NCBI taxonomy): domain Eukaryota; kingdom Viridiplantae; phylum Streptophyta; class Pinopsida; order Pinales; family Pinaceae; genus Pinus; species Pinus taeda. The sequence continues at coordinate 138,805 of APFE031201109.1, read as the reverse complement.
AGATGCGGACTATGAAGAATGAGCGGGGGGACCCCAAGAAGGTATTTGAGCGGATTGGTTGGGGCTATAATAAGCTTGGGATGTCCCTTGCATCCCCTACTGGTAAGGTCTGGGCCCATGCAACCTCCTTTGGTTGAGGAAGTAGAGAGGCTCAGTGGTTGCCTCAGTCCCTGGGTACATGGCTTTAAATCCAGGCAAGGTTGGGCATTGGTTTGTGGGGTGGTCTTCCTCACAAACGAAACGTACCTCTACTGAGTGCAATGGACACTCATTCTTAGGGTGCTTCCTCGTACATCTGGGACAGAAAATGGCCAAAGCCCTCTCAACTTCCTCTTTGTTTTGTTGGATTTAGAAAGTATCAAGTTGCATGGCAATGGTTTGTCTCATCTCACTTTTGAGGTCTTCCATTTGATTAGCAAACTCATACTTGGAGAAGGTGGTACTAGCTGAAAGTGGATTCCCCCTACCTCTTTTCCGGGCTGCCCTAGAATGGTTTCTAAACATAGTCTTTATGTCCTCATAAGGTAGTTGGTAGATGTCTCCTCCAGTTAGCAAATGAAGGGTATCTATTTGCAACAAAATCATGTGAAGTGACTATGAAACTAAGTAATCATGAACCTAAGCATGCAACCACAACTGATATCAACTTTGGCAAGTGAGAATCTAACACTAATAATTGCATGGTGAAGCAAAGACAATGTTTTTGGTGGCAGCAAGGTCACCTTGGTTCCAGCTCATGGTCCCACTGAGGGAGAGGTGAGATTCGAGGTGATTGATAGTCTTTTTCTGAAGATATTCCCTATTATTAACCTATCAAATCAATTTGAACATGAAAAGCCTTCTTAATCATCAACTATGATCTAGGTAACCAAGCAAGATTCTAATATATTTAATAGAAATTATTTTGCAAAGACATAAAAAGCAATTAACAGTACACAAAGGAAGCCTTGGCACTTGGGTTGGGCCCAACCCCAAGAGCTACAGGCACCTAAGAAAAACTCAGAACCGATGCCAATTAAATCTTCCTTCCATTACTAAAAAATAACCATGTCACAAGAAAGTTATACAACATCAGCTACAAAATGAGTTGAGAAAATAACAGCACTTTAGTGAAAAATACAACAGTTCCAAAAGTAACCTACGAAGGCTGGAAGCCTTCCTATTTATGCACTACGAGGGTCTCACAACTCTCCTTAACTCAAGGGGCTCGGCTGCTCAAACTGCCAGTGATCAGCCACTTTACACAAGACTACTCCACTGCCCTTGGGAATCCTTTTCGGTGGCCTGCTAAACTCCGAGCTGAGGGTGGAGATTTCGAGGAAGGGGCCATTTAATGCAAGGGACACCCTTCCTACGAATCCTCACCCTTGTTCCTTCATGCTTGGCTGTCATCTGGCTCATAATTAGTTGGCCTTGGTCCCAAAATTTGTCCAAAAATCTGCATTAACAACGTGTTAGCCTTCTTGGTCAAGTGACTATCCTCATTCGTTTAACTAACATAAATATACTCAAAAAACATGCATAAACTATGAAAAATGGTGGATTGACGAAGAACAGTTAGGAAAAATGAGCCCAATAAGTTACCTAATTCTGGGGCTCATCATTGACTAGCATGAATTGATTTCTCCAACTAGTACTTTTGTATCCTATCAGTATGTATTTGGCAGAAAGGCATGCTAAAGTTGGTCTCATTTTTCCTGGAGTCAGTTGAACGAGGTTCTCAGTTCTTTGGCAGACAAGTGGCCTGGTCTTTCCCCAAACAAGCCCAGTATCAGATTCTGGTTCTGTAGCAGGAATAATCAGAATGAGTGGTTCGTTTTTTCGGTAGTTGGAATTCTCTACCTCTCCGCTTTAGGGCTTGAAAACCATGGCATGGTGGGTGTTCCGTTGATCACGCGTTACATAAGCGGTTTATGGTTTTCCAGTTTCGGGAGCGATTCCGTAGAGTTTGTTACACGTGGTAGGTGGGTTGACTTTGATACCGCCTTCGATTGCATACTATCTCTTTATCGTGTTAGGCCGTGCGATATGATTTTTGGCCATTGGATTCAGCAGACAGGATCAACGGTTGGGATCGATCGTGTTGTTTTTGGTGGGGCCAGGTGGGCCCTAACCTTTCATCCAGTTTGGTGCGTTTTCTTCCTCTTTCGTGGTGGGTGGAATTTGTACAGTCGAGGGTATCCATGGTCGGATGTTGGCTCTATGAAGTATGTTTTATCTGGAAGTGAGGGTGGGGGCTCTTGCAGACTTTCCACGTTTATTTCTCAAAAGTTTGGTGATCACTGTACTAGCTTGGGGGGTTTTGGTCATTGGCAGGGAGTCCTTTTTCTCGAATTCTTGTAAAGGATCGGGTCTTATGTACAATATGTATTTTTCTTTTGAATTAATGAATTAGAAGGATCGGCGCTTGCTTCAACAAAAAGAAGAGTGATAGTTGCATAATAGCATAGTTCTTGCCTCTTTTGATGGTTATCTATATTTCACATGATTAAGGCAGCTTGGGGCTTATGTCTTGTCCTTATGAAAATGGTTTTTTTGTGCATGGTGGCACCTCTTATTTCTGCAATCTACTACAATGGATATTGGTTGAGCAACAATTTTCACCTTCTTGACTTGTTTACAACTAGTAAATGATGTCATGATTATGTGTTAATTTTCCTACTCACAAAAAAATGTCGAAAAAACTAGGTTATGTGTCTTGACCTCATGAAAACAACTTTTTATACGTGGGGACACCTCCCATTTTTGCAATCTACTATAACAAATACTAGTTGCAGAACATTTTGCACCTCCTTGATTTGTTCACAACTAGTAATTCTTTAAATAAAATTTCAATATGCATTTATCCATGTCATGGGAGGTTGATTGAGTTTATGTGACATTTCGCCAAAATGTTGTCATGAATAGGGGCAGTGTGTGGAGAAATGGGGGAATAGAGGTTGCTTTGTACATTCTACAATCTACTACGGTGGATACTAGCAGTAGAGCCCTTTGAAACTTTTTTAATGGTTTGCAACTACTCAACCTTATTGATTTTATTACAACTAGTAAACCATAATTAATTTTTTTAATATGCACTAATCCACGCTTTGAGAGGTTGATTGAGTTTATGTGACATTTCACCATAACATTTCTCTGCAAAATGGGGCAATGTGCGAGAGAAGTACATAGAGGGGGAATGTACGTGGAGGTGCAAAAGGGGGGGGGGGGGGGGGGGGGGGTAGAGTTTCCTTCACACATTCAACAATTTGCTAGGATGGATACTAACATTGAAGGCATTTGCAACTTTTTGATTTATTTGCAACTAGTAAACCTTCTTGATTTGTTTACAACTAGTAAGCCTTAATTATTTTTTTAATATGCACTAATTTGTGCTGCGGGAGGTTGATCGAGTTTATGTGACATTTTTCCAAAAGTTGCTGGAAAATGAGGCAGTGTGCAAAATAAGTGTGCGGAGAGGGAATGTGTGTGGAGATGCGAAAGTTGGGAAATAGAGGTTCCTTCGCACATTCTACAATTTGCTAGGATGAATACTAGCTACGGAGCCCTCTGCACCTTCTTGATTTGTTTGCTACTAGTATTTATTAGACATTGCTTCAGAGTAAATGTTATTAAGCACTTGAATGATGTTATGATTACACATATTTATCGATAAGGAATCTTTTGTTAATTGTACGTTTAAACCTTAATTAATTTATTAATATCCATTAATCCACACTACAGGAGCTTGATATGTGCAGAGGTGTGGAAGTGAGGGAATAAAGGTTCTCCCTCACATATCCCTCTTCCACACATCCTTCCAATGTGTTACGATGGATACTGGTTGTTGAGCACTCTGCACCTACTTGAACGATGTCCTGATTACACATTGATTCACTAAATAAATGTCAAAAATACTTACATTTACGAGCATGGAATATTTTGTTAGTTGTAGGATTAAGTCTTAATATCTGTTAATCCATGTCGTTGGAGGTTGATTAAATCTATGCAACATTTCACCAAAACATTACTACGGAACGAGACAGTGTGTGAAATAAGTGTATGTAAGGGAAATATGTGTGAATGTGTGGAACTGAGGGAATAAAGTTTCTCCTACACATATCCCTCTTCAACACATCCTTTCAATCTAATACGGCAAATATTGGTTGAAAAGCCCTCTACACCTTCCTAATTTGTTTACAACCAATAAATGTTATTAAGGATTGGAAGGATGTCCTGATTATGCGTCGATTCATCAAATAAATGTCGAAAACACTATTGTATAATATGGATGCATATGACTTTATTTTTTTTTAATTTTTTTACAACTAGTAATCATTACACAATGTGTTAGAGTAAATGTTAATAAGCACTCAAACGATCTCCTAATTACACGTTGATTAATTTCCACTTGTAGTATCACATCTCTTGTATATATATATACATTTAAGAACTATATTTAAATTTATAGACAATGTAGCTTTAACTAATTGAAGACTTAAGACTTAATTAATCTTTTAATAAACATTAATTTGCATTGCGGGAGATTGATTAATTTTATGTGACATTTTGCTTGTGTCAAAAATCATAGAAATTAATGCTTTATAGTTTTTAATTAATCTGAGTTTGCAGTTTTACTTCTACTGGTTTTATTGACTATGTTTTTTCATGCTTTGTAATGTCCCTGACTGCTTAGGAGAAATAGATGGGTTATGCTGGCTTAATAAGTTCCCGCAGGCTAAAGCAAGGAAATTTTTAATCAAGGCACATGATTCGCCTAGGGAAACACTTTATAATTGTCTAATGAGTGAAAATGTTACTTATACAAGGCTAATGAAAAGTCACTTAATTGTCTAAATTGAAAGTCTTCTAAAGTGACTTAATAAAATATTAAAAGGGTAAAATGGCAGCAAAGGTGGCCACTCAATTATAAAAAAGAGAAGAGTGAGGAGATTCTCCTCATTCTTTCACTTGTAGTTTTGAGAAAAGGAGATCTTGAAGAGTTTTAGGAGAAACACTTAGGGTTTGAAAAACCTTAGCCTCCATAACTAGCTTTGATGTTGAAAATAGACACCTTAGTTGGTCTCAATAGTGAAATCACTTAGATTTCACCATTTTGTTGTCATGGAGTAAATGAATTGCTGAAGATATTATGGTAAGGAGGTGTCATCACTTGATTTTATCTTTTGATACTATTTTCTCTCTATATCTATATGCAGGGAGCATTTATTGGAAAGAAATAACTTCATATGGACCATTTATCTAGTGATTTGAGAGGCATATATCCCCGAGGAATTGAAGTTGTTATACTTGAGATTTTAATGTTCGATTTTCCTTTATCCAAGTGGTTGAACATTGTGATGGTTTCATGGGTTGAAGTTTTCAGCTGAGGAAGGATGAGTTGTCTTCTACTATAGAGGTTGAGTTCATGTCATTTACCTTACTCTATAGGCCCATTATTTCTGGGTCTAATAATAGCGATAAAGAGGGGGTTGAAGTTTTCCATTCAAGTGGGATTGTGGGTTGAACATGTTCTCCAGAAAAGGGTTGTGTATACTTGTTGTAAAGGGTTGATTTCACTGTGGTTCAATGTTAGAGTTTGGTTGTTCCTCATTTCCATGTTCTCCTCTATTCCAGGTCAATTTTCTGGGTTAAATAAACTAAGGATAGTTGTTGGTAAATTCATAGAAAGGTGGTTGGTCAAAGACATTCTAGTTCATATTTCCAACAATAAGGAGCACAAGTTTCCTCCTCCATGTGGTGACTATAGTAGCTAGAAAAAGGGGAAGATCTCTTCTCATCTTGGTGGTTGAATTTAATATCTTGTAAAGGCATATTTTGTGTACAATTAACTCATTTGATACCTATACTTGTAAAGGATACATCAAATATAAATTAGGTTCCTCTTATTCTATTTTTATCACTTTATTTATATATGTATGTCAATTTCCAAATTCTTGGTATGTGGTGTGTATTATTTTTATTGTGAATAGTATAAATTTTGAGTTTTAATAAATGAATATATGGTGCATTGAACGCATTGTGAGAATTAAGTGATGGTATGTTATTCAATAAAACAAAAAAAAACTAAGAAAAACACATATAGCAATGTGCCAAAAAAGTTTTTGATAAGAACTCTCATTGGTGAAATCCATTAAAACTCAGAAATTTCAGTGACCTTTTGGGATATTCCTTAGTGGTATCAAAGCATGTTCTTGGGTAGTTGTGGGGTATAAGGGCAGTTTATTAGTGATTTAATGATTTGTGAATACCATCCTTACATCACTTACAAAAGACACTACAAAACTAGAGATTCCAGAAATAGAAGAAGAAACCCCTAGTAAGGAAAAAGGGGTAGAAGAGTCACCTGAGAGAGAAGAGTGGGACATGGGGGATAATGAGACTCGAGCATTTAACAGTTTTCTTAGTGCACTAAATGATTTGGCCAAAGGCCAAAAGGATATGGTGGGCTTGATGAGAGGCATAGAAAACAAGGGAAATTCTATAGAAAAGGATCTTATAAATGGGGAAGGGTCTAACAGTGCAGAGGGCAATTATGCTCATACTACCACACAAAGCCATTCACACTCATATAGTGGAAAAACTAGACCCAACATGCCTTAGTTTCTACATGAGACAATCGAGGACCAAACATAACAGACAAATTAGGGGATCCCCTATGCCGATTATTTGGGGGAGTATAGAGCATTGGGATGAGAGTTCTAGGTTTTCATGAGTTTCACTTACTTCCTCCACCTTCAGCTAAAAAGAAATCCAAAAACAATTTAGAAGGAGTTAAGTGGAATAATGAGCTGCAAAATTACTTGCGGAAAGTGACTATCCCTTCTTTGATGAGTCATCCAAATGCTCATCTCGTTCATGGGTATAGAAATTGGACACATATTTCCAGCTGCATCAGATGATCAAGGAGGAGGCCATTAAATTGGCCACATTAAACTTGGATGGAAAAGCCCATGAGTGGTGGTACCATGGGTTGGTGAAAATGTGTCACAACAACATCACCTCGTATATTGAGTTAACTTAGAGGTGCATTGAGTGATTTGACTAGAAGGAACTGGAGCTTCATTTCAAGGAACTGGCCTAACTTAGACAAACAAGCAGTCTAGAGGCCTACATTTTAGAGTTTTAGAGACTAGAAATTATGGTCATGAATATCTCAGAGGCCATGTTGGTGATGCTATTTGTAAAGGGGTTTTCAGAGCCTCTATGTGGTTGGATTAAGGGCTTTGAACCCACCACTCTTCGTGTGGCAATTAACAAGACTAGGGACATGCAAGATGTCGCTTCTAAAAACAAATTCATTATATACCTTATTTCCTTTAAAAGAGTAAAGAGGAAAAACCTTTTAAGAAGGAGTTGGTCGGGAAACCAAATACAGATGAGGAGACCTAGAAGGATTTGAGAAAGAAGAAGCTATGTTTTAGTTGTCATGAACCTTGGGCACCATGGCACAAGTGTGCAGGTAAGGACAAGGTGGGAAAGGCTCACTATATTGAGAATGATAATGATGATGGAGATGAAGAGTCGGTGCATGATAGGTACAGGGAAAAATACATCAGACAGTTGGGGGTGAGACTTCACATGCAGAGGGAAAAGCCCCTATTATTGCATCCATATCGGGATTCCTAAGGTATTATACCTTCAAAGTCAGAGGGGTTATGCCAGGACACAAGGTAATGGTTTTGATTGATAATGGGGCTTCCCATAACTACATAGATGTAGCCATGGTTGAATGGAGAGGGATTCCTACTAAGGCGTTCGATGGTTTTATGGTTGCCATACCCTGTGGCCATCAAATGGACTACACTAGATATGTCCCCAAGCCGCAGCTAACCATGGGGCACCACACAGTGACTGAGGAATTCTTCGTGGTGCATGTGTTGAACACCAATGTGTTTTTAGGAGTTTAGTGGCTCTACTACATCGGGAACTATAATATAGATTAGTGGAACATGGAGATGGAATTCAAAGATCCAGTAAATGGAAACAAGTTAGTTTTAAGGGCCATGCATTAGTATCCAACAAATATAGTATCACCCGAAAACATGGAAGCAACATTCATATGGGTTGATATCGAGTCGATGGTTTAGTGTTTTATTATAGACAGTAGATAGGTTAACCATCCACGACAACATCCCAATGACCCTAAGGTATTGCTTCATAAATACTAGATTTTCTTTTTTACATTCCTCCTGGTAGACCACCAGACAAGAGCTTTGAGCATGTTATAGAATTAGAGGAGGGTGTACAGGCAGTCATTACCAGCCCCTACTCACATCCCAAGGTTTACAAAGATGAAATTGAGAATGTCATCAAGGATTTGTTGAGATTGGGTCACATTTGGCCTAGTTCTAGACCTTTTTCTTCTTTAGTGGTCATGGCTAAGAAGAAGGGTGGTACCTTACAGATGTGTATTGATTATTTGGCTCTTAAAAAAAGAACGATCAAGAACTAATACCCTATCCCTAGGATAGATGAGTTGATGGATGAGCTGAGGGGAGCCAAATACTTCTTTAAGATTGATCTTTGTTTAGGCTACCATCAGATTCAGGTTCGAGAGTAGGACATAACGAAGACAGCTTTCAGGTGCCACTATGGGAACTATGAGTTCTTTTTTGTGCCATTTGGTCTAACCAATGCCCCCAAAAATTTCCAATCATGTATGAACCATGTATTCAATAGTAAGTTGTGGAAGTACTTGTTTGTTTTATTTGATGATATATTGGTTTATAGCAAGACTTGGGAGGACCATCTAATGCACTTGGTTGAGGTGTTGGGAACTTTGGAGGGGTAGGAACTATATGTTAAGGAGTCCAAGTGTGAGTTTTACATGGCAAAGATGCTCTACTTGGGGTATGTGATTGGGAATGATGGGGTTTGAGTCCATTAGGAGAAAATTCAGGTGGTCATTGAATGGCCTACCCTCAAAAATATAACTGAACTAAAAATCTTCCTTGGCCTCTACACTTACTATAGAAAGTTTGTCAAGGGGTTCTCGTAGTTAAAAGTGCATCTTACAGACCTCACAGAGAAGGGAGATTTCAATTGTTCTAATAAGGCACGATAAATATTTGAGAATATGAAGAAGGTGATGAGTTTTTTTCCCTGTGCTTGCATTACTATATTTCACCCGACCATATGTTCTAGCGTGTGATGCTTCAAGGATCGAGATAGGATCAATTTTGGTGCAAGATCACCACCACATAGTGTTTGCGAGCCACAAACTCATATATTATGAGTGACATTACTCAATTTATGAAAAGGAGATGTTGGCCATCATGTATGCATTGACCAAATTCCAATAGTGTCTAGTGGGGAACAGGTTCAAGGTAAAAACAAATCATAACAACATAAGATTCCTCATGGAGCATAAGGAGATGAGTGAGAAATGAAAAAAGTAGATCATTAAATTGCAGACCTATGACTTCCATATCAATTATGTCAAGGGAAAGCACAATGAAATAACAAATTCTCCCTCGAGGATGCGCCCATCCACTCTCTCACTCATGAAGATAATAGGTGACTAGAAGTCATTGCTTCTTGTAGAATACTCCAAAAACAAGTTTTCCTATGAGATTTTGGAGGGTTTGATACAAGATGGTAGGTATCAAGAAGTGGATGACATCATCTATTATAAGGACTGAATCTATCTTGTACCATAATCATAGCTGAAGGAGAAAATAATGGAAGCAACTCATAGTTCACCTTTGGCAGGGCACTCAAGATACCTAAAAACCGAAAGGAAAATCAAGGAGAGGTTCACTTGGAAGGGCCTCAATATGAATGTCTTTAGGTTTGTGAGAAAATGTAGCATCTTCAGACACAACAAAGAAGAACACACTCACTCGGTGAGGTTGCTACAACCATTCCCTATTCCCGAGCAAGAGTGGGAGAGTATCTCCATCGAATTTATCACTAGGCTACCTCTAGTATAGCGAAAGGAATACACATATGTGGTGGTAGATTGGCTCACAAAGTTTGCGCACTTCTTTTCCATACCATCTAAATATTCAATGTCACAGGTGGTCAAATTATTCTTCAGGGAGGTCTTCCGATTGCATTGGTTACCAAAGACCATAGTGAGTGATAAAGACAATAGATTTATGGGTGGGTTCTAGTAGGAATTATTCAGACTGGTGGGAATTGAGCTGACATCAAGCACTATTTATCACCCATAGATCGATGGTTAGACAAAGATAGTCAACAAGTGGTTGGAGGGTTATCTTCAAAAATATGTATCTAGCCAAAAAAAGGCATGGGTTAAGTGGTTGCATTTTGGGGGAGACTACTAAAACACCACTTTCCACATGTCCATTAGTATGAAGCCCTTCAAATCCCTATAGGGAAATGGTGCCCCAACACTTGTAGACTAAATATTTGGGGATAGTCGTGCCCATTTGGCTAAAGACTAGATCATGAGAGCCAATATATTTTATGTGTCCTTAAGGACAACCTGTAAATGGCCCAAAACCAACAAAAAGTGTACGTAAATAGGTACATGGTGGAGTGAATTTTTGAAGTGGTGGAAATGGTATACCTTCATCTACAACCCCAACGATAGAAATCACTCAATGGGCAGAGGAACTGAAACCCAGGTTCTATGGGCCATACAAAGTCGTGAGGCGAGTGGGATAAGTGGCCTATGAACATGCGCTTCCTAAAGGATGTAAAATTCATAATGCCTTTATGTATCGTGCCTCAAGAAGGCCTTCGGGAAGTAGGTAGTCACCTCCACTAATCTCCCTCCATTAGATGAGGAAGGAGAGCTAATCCTAGTTCCGAAAGAGATTCTAGAAACAAGGGAGTGGAGGTTGAGGAACAAAATTGTGAAGGATTACTTAGTAAAATGGAAGGATATATCGGTTGAAGATGCCACATGGGAAGGAAAACAAGTGCTCAAACATCCAGAGTTGAAGTTTCTTAAGGGCAAGAAAACTCAGGCGGGGAGGATTGTAATGTCCTTGACTGCTTAGGAGAAATAGATGGGTTTCGCTAGACTAATAAGTTCACGTAGGCTAAGGAGGGGAAATTTTAATAAGGGAACATGTTTTTCCTAGGGAAAGATTTATAATTTCCTAAGGGGTGAAAATGGTACATATCCTAGGCTAATGAAAATTCACTTTAATTTTATAAAGTGGAAGTCTACTAAAGTGACATAATAAAATTTTAAAAAGGTAAAATGGTCGCAAAAGTGACCACTCAATTATAAAAAAAAAAAAAAAAGTGAGGAGCTTCTCCTCATTATTTCACTTGCATTTTTTAGGAAATGGGGTCTTAAAGAGTTTTGGGAGAAAAGCTTAGGGTTTGAGAGATCCTAGTCGCCATAGCTAGCTTCGATGTTGAAACTAGATGCCCTTGTTGGTTCCAAGAGTGAAATCACACAGATTTCACCATTTCGCTATCATGGAGTAAATGATTTGTAGAAAATATTATGGTAAGGAGGTGGCCTAATTACACGTTGATTAAGCACTCAAATGATGTATTAATTACATGTTTATTAATTACCACTTGCATTATCACATCACTTGTATTATCTGTATATACATTTAAGAACTATATTTACATTTACAAACCATGTAGATTTTGCTAATTGTAGACTTAAGCCTTAATTAATTTTTTAATAAACGTTAATCTGCATTGTGGGAGATTGATTAATTTTATTTGACATTTTGTGTGTGTCAAAAATAATGGAAATTGATGCTTTGTAGTTTTTAATTAATATGAGTCTGCAATTTTACTTATGTTGGTTTTATTGATTATGTTTTTTCATGCTTTGTAATGTCCTTGACCACTTAGGAGAAATAGATGGGTCACACTAGCCTAATAAGTTCCATAGGCTAAAGTAGGGAAAAATTTAATAAAAGCACACGATTTGCCTACGGAAAAACTTTATAATTTCCTAAGGAGTGAAAATGTTACATATATTAGGCTAATGAAAAGTCACTTTAATTGTATAAAGTGAAAGTCTCATAAAGTGACTTAATAAAATATTAAAAGGGTAAAATGGTAGCAAACGTGGCAACTCAATTATAAAAAGAGAAAAGTGAGGAGTTTCTCCTCATTCTTTCACTTGCATTTTTTAGAAAAGGAGTTCTTGAAGTTTTTTGGGAGAAAATATTAGGGTTTGAAAAACCTTAGCCACCATAGCTAGCTTCGATGTTGAAACTAGACACCCTATTTGATTTCAAGAGTGAAATGACTTAGATTTCACCGTTTTTCTATCATGGAGTAAAGGAATTGCAGAAGATATTTTGGTAAACAGGTGTCACTAGTTGATTTTATCTTCTGATATTATTTTCTCTATATGTCTATATGCAGGAAGCATTGGTTGGAAAGAAAGAGCTTCATATGGACCATTTCTCTAGTGATTTGGGAGGCATGTATCCTTGAGTAATTGAAGTTTCTATACTTGAAATTTTAATGGCCAATTTTCCTTTATCCAAGTGGTTGAACATTGTGATGGTTTCATGGGTCTAATTTTTCAACTAAGGAAGTACACGTTTTCTTCTACTACAAAGGTTAAGTTCCTATCATTTACCTTGCTAGATGGGCTCATTATTTCTAAGTTGAATAATAATGATAAAGAGGTAGTGGAAGTCTACCATTCAAGTGGGATGTTGGGTTGAACATATTCTTCAGAAGGGGGTTGTGTATACCTGTTCCAAAGGGTCAATTTCATTGTGGTTCAGTGTTAGAGTTTGGTTTTTCCTCATTGCCACATTCTCCTTTATTTTGGGTCAATTTTCTAGATAAAGCTAATGATAGTCATTGTTAAATTCACACAAAGGTGGCTGGTCGAAGAAATTTTGGGTCATATTTCCAACAACAAGAAGCATAAGTTTCCTCCTCTGTGACATGACTGTAGTGGCTGGAAAAAGGGGCAAATATCTTGTCATCTTGGTGGTCGAACATAATATCTTGTAAAGACACATTTTGTGCACATTGAACTCATTTGATACCTATACCTGCAAAGAAGCCAACAAATATAAATCAGGTTCCTCTTATTCTATGTATGTCAGTTTCCAGATTCTTGGGTGTGGTGTTTATTATTTCTGGTGTGACTAGTATTAATTTTGAGCTTTAATAAATGAATATGTTGTACTGAATGCACTCCATGAGAATTAAGTGATGGGATGTTATTCATTCAAATTTTTTTTAAGGAAAACAACTATAATAATGTGCTAACAAAATGTTTGAAAAAAACTCTCACTAGCGAAATGCATTAAAACTCATAAATTCTAGTGACCTTTTGGGATATTCCTTAGTGGGAATTTGACATGCTTCATATTAAAAAGAGTTCATATGTGTGAAAAAGAAGTGATGTAAGGGATGGAGGTGTGAAAAACAAGTTTAGAAAAGGGGAATGTGTGCAAAGGTGTGAAAGTAGTTGAATAAATGTTCTCCTGCACATACCCCTCTTGCGCACATCCTTTATTCCACACACTAAAAATATAAAATATCAAGATTTAAACATTTGACCTTTTATAAGAAAACACATATTCTAGACCATTAAAATACAAATAATAAAAATCATTTGAATTTTCGAAAGCATATTACAATATCAAAAATTAAAATGGTAATTCCTTTGGTGTGAAGGGGTGTCTATTGAATTACTATTCTGCAGTATAAAAACATAAGACATTGCTTTGGCTTAGATTGGATTTCAATGTGTATAAAAATAATTAGTGTTGTGCTTGTTACTCATCGGTCCATGAGAGTAACCAATTAAGGAATGCTTATAAAAATTTCAGGAATATGTAGGACAAAGAATTTGGAAGGAATAAATCTTTAAGTTCATATAGATAACTTGTTGGAACTAATTCCTCTTCCTTCACATGAAACAATCAATTATATTCCATAATTTAATCATGTGAATGCATTGTGTGTTTCTATATTCTACGGCCTAGTTTTTTTTTTAGGAAGCAGAAGAAGAAAAATGATTTATTTCATGATGGCCAAGAATTGAATGTGAGTATGTTTCTTAGTACTCTTAAATGTGAGAACGAAGCAGATTCCCCACTAAAAAAAACAATAATAAACATATTGTCAAGTTTCATGAAAGTCTATATTCATTTATGAAACAATGGGTTTCCTATCCAATGATTTTACTTATACAATTTAACCTATGTGAGGATAATCAAATAAAATAGATAATTAATGTAGTGACAAATTGTTGTCTCGTATAATTTTTCAGGGCTCTAGAGCAATATATTCATACTTTTGGAACACTTGATGATTATATATAATAGACCTAGTTGAAGGCCATATGTAACCAATTCTTTACAACAACACTTCTTTCTTATACTAATTGGAAGTTTTAATCATAAGAGTTTTATTTGTTGGGTGGGATGAAGATATGTGGAAGAAGTATATGATGGGTGAATGTATTGGGAGATGTGAAAGTGTACAGAAGCACGAACATGTGAAAGGAATATTTGCACCTTCTGTAAAACACTTCTTGCATTGGATCCCGATCAAACATGGGAAAAGAAACATGGCATAGAGATGTATGCAACAAGTGTGTAGAGGCGTAAATGCCCACGGATGGCGGTATTTAGATTTCAAATGTTAATTATATATAATAATAAAAAAGTGAAAATTGATAGTCTTTCTCATTTTCTAATGTGTATAGGCCTATGTTGCAAGTGCCTCCACTTGAAAAAATCTTATTAACACTAACATTGGTGAAAGTAAGGGATATGTGCAATAAGGCATGTGTAGAGAAAATGCATCTATGAGTTAAAAATGAGTGGAGGGGAAAATGTGCATGGATGTGCAAAAGTGGAAGTGACATCAACACCTTCTGCATCTCCAACCAGCTTTCTTGGAATTAAAAAAGAAGAAGAAGAAGAAGAAGAAGAAGAAGAAGAAGAAGAAGAAGAAGAAGAAGAAGAAGAAGAAGAAGAAGAAGAAGAAGCAAGCCTTAGATTTCTTTGATTATTGACCCAACTACATAGAGAGCCTCCTCTGCCTTACAAAGTGAAAATATTATTACAGTTGTTTCTCAAGTAAGGGATGTGCACAATAAAACATGTGTGAAGCTAAGGCATAGACGAGTTGAATATTGTCAAACCAAGATTTGTGTAAAATTAAATTGCATATGTGAACAACATCTATTGTGTGTAAAGAAAAAGAGGTAAGTTTCATAGCTTTACAAAAAATAGAACCAATATGGAGATAATCAATTTATAATCAAGTTATGTAAAAGTGTTGTGCGTTATGAAAATGTGCAAAACAAATGTTCGAAAGGAAGAATGTGTGCAGAGGTGTAGAACATGTGCATTTGCAGAAAAGGTACTCTATGGATATAGGTGCACCAAATAAGTGTGTAGAGACGAGAATGTGTGTGGACATGCAAAAGTGAGCATGTGTAGCGAAGGGAAAGAGCTATGTTGCAAAAGAATGTGTTGAGCCAAATACTATGTGGAAGAAAGTCATGTGACAAGCTAAAGTCTATGTGAAAATAAATAATGTACATAGGAAAAGCATGTGTCGAATTAAAACAATTACCATCAGTTGACCCCTTCTCCAATTGAAAGAGCAAAGAGGAAGTTAGCCTTACACCTAATTGGTGCATGTATCACAAACATAGATCAGAAAGTAGTAAATTAGGTTTAAAATAACATTAATTACTTAATTACAAAAGTTTAGATCATTCTGATCAATAACAGAGTTTTAGATATAATAAAAAGCTCAAAGCATATTCTTGAAAACTTATGCAAAACATTATCTCAAAACGCTTCACAAAATTGGTGAACAATATCAAAATTTGAACAAAGTGATTATTCTTTGTGCTTGAGAAGTCTTAAACAATAACCAACAGAGTTAAAATAACAAGAACTATATCCAGATTAAAATTCCAATTATCAAAGCTATGATTAAAATAAATACCAAAGATGGAACATATATCTAAGATATAAAACTATTTTCAAATATTCATTTTCATTCTAATCAATAATAAAACATTAGATATAATATAAAATATCAAAGCATATCCTCAAAAGATTATGCAAAACATTAACTATTTTCAAATATTCATTTTCATTCTAATCAATAATAAAACATTAGATATAATATAAAATATCAAAGAATATCCTCAAAAGATTATGCAAAACATTATTTTGGAAATCTCCACAAAATTGGTGAATTGACTCAAAATTGTAACATAGTAATCAGTGTTTGTGCTTGAGAAGTCTTGAAAAGTAACCAACATAGTTACAGTAACAAGAACTATATCTAGATTTAAATTCCAATAATAATTTCTATGATTAAAATAAATACTACAAATGGAACAGATTTATGAGATCCAAAACTATTGTCGAACATTCATTTTCATTGTGATCAATAACAAAACATTAGATATAATATAAAATATCAAAGTATATCCTCGAAAACATATGTTCAATTAATTTTTTTGGCCAATTCCATTGAATTCATAGCTATACAAGATCTTATGCAAAACATTATCTCAGAATTCTTCACAAAATTGGTGAACAGACTCATAATTGGAACAAAGTAAACAAAATTGGAACTAAAATTGGATATAGACTTCACAACCCCTGATTTATGGTGATCAATATTTTTTGATCCTGAAGGTTTCTTATATCGGTAATGAAAATATTCAGATATCTCAGCCTAGTAGCTCATTCACCATATCATTTTGGCATGTTCTTTCTTTAACTATATGCCCCTGCATTTTGAAAAATAGTAATAATTGTTCTTTAATAATTTAAGTACACATAATAAATGATTATTTATTTCTAAAACAAAGGTATCTAGGGAAACGAAGACATGTGTGGGTGGAAGGCATTATGTAATTGAAACTTCCAATTAGATATTAAACCATTTCAAATATTTTTGGTGCAAAGAATAATTTTGGTGCCTAAAGCACTCATCAAAATATTGATACTTAATCACAAAAGCAAATTCATATGTCCAATGGGGACTAGGATTGGGCTCCCATGAACCATAATGTGAAAATGAAAACTTCAAGGAAAAACAAGAAATTGCATCCATGAATTAGCTTACATCATGATAACACAACCAACAAACCTGTATAATTAAGCACTAGTAAACAGAAAAATGAATGTTCCAAGATTTAAGAGCAATCACAATATGTGAAAGAATAGATCATGATCTGAACTTAAACAAGAACGCAAAAACTTACAGATATAATCATAAACACAGAGATGCAACAGAAAAACACTTCATTTAATAGAAAAATATTGAACTATACTTACAAACAGAATGGAAATAAGATAGCTCAGGCGATGGTAGCTTATCTCTGAGAAGAGATGTGGCAGCTACATGCCTCTAAACTATGTTACAATGAGGCTCAAGGCCTATTTATTATTGGAAAACATGATAAAACCCTAAACAACCTAAACCCTAACCCCAAGAGATGTAACACCAAGAGTTTGTGGGCCCCATTGAGGTTTGTTGGGCAGCCAACTTCCTAGGGGTCGTAACTTGGTCATATTATCTCTGTTTGGCGAGTATGATACCTTGTTGGAAAGGTCTCTATAAATACTACATGTTTCTCCACAAGCACACTATGGTGATGGACTTTCCATGAACCCCAAAAAAACACCGTTTAGGGGGTCAAAACTACTCCGGAAGTTCAAGACCCGAAAAACAATTAAAAATAGTAAATGTTGAAATAAACAAGGAAACAGATGAAACTGACTTGGGGGGCCTAGATGGAATAGGTGGGTGGCCACCAATATCCACATGGAACATTTCTCCCCTCTTAGGAAGCAATGGTCACCATTGTGTGCATAGCCTCCATGAGGTGAGGAAATTTATGTTGAACTTGATCCCTAGTGAACCACTTGCCTTGGTGAAGGAGTTGGCCTGCTTTGACAACTCGATATAGATGTATCCTCTATTGCAGAGTGTTCTTGATATGTGTTTCCATGAGCTGATCATTTGTGGCTTATTCCATGCAGTTCGAGTTGAGCTCTATTGGTGTGATTTGTTCTGCAATGTCAGATGTGTCCAACAATGGTGGAAACTATGGCTGAAGGTAGTCTACATTGAACATTGGGTGCAGACCAAGGAACGGTGGGATGTTGGTCTCGAAGGCATTGTCACTGACGACCTTAGTGATGGTGTATGGCCCATAACGGGGCAAGTGAATCTTGCGGTGGGGTCCAACAAGGCATTCCTTCTGCAAATATAGCCAAAATTTGTCTCCCAGCTAGAACTTTTGCGGCACTCGATGTTGATCATGGCACCACTTGTACTTAGCATTGGCTCTATCCAATATATCATGGACCTACTGGTAGATGTGTTCAATGCACTCAATGAAGCTATTAGCCCTTTTAGCTTCAGACTGAATGTGAGCCGAATCTACCTGATTGGTTGCAAATGGTATGGCCACATCAATGGGGCATAATGGTTGAAATCCCAACCCTACCTGAAAGGGGCTATGGTATGTTGAGTTATGGAGAGCTCTATTATAGTTGTGTGAGACATAGGGGAGACTTTCATCCCACGTACATGGATGCTTCGAGTTGTACATGTGCAGAATGTGTACGATCATCATGTTGATAACCTTTGTTTGAACATCAGTTTGGGGATGGAAAGTCTTGGACTTAATAAGTTTTGTATCCAACATCGACTAGAGACTTAACCAAAATGCACTCAGGAATATGTTTTCCCGATCTGAGACAATGGATTGTGATATCCCAAAGTGTACCAACACTCGATCAAAGAAGAGCTTAGCAGTGGCCTCTGCTGTGATACTCTTCTTGCAGGCCGCCATGATGGCCATCTTAGAGAATTTGTCGACGACCATGAAAACACAATCGTTTTCGTGCTTAGTAGAATGAAGGCCCAACATGTAATCCATGGAAATAGATTCCCAAGGCCATCTAGGATTAGGTGGAGGAGTATACAGTCCTTTCTTCTTGATGGTTGGTTTCGCAATGGCACAGGCGGTGCAAGATCTAATGTACTTCCCAACATCTTGATGAAGTTTCAACCAATAAAAATACTTCTACAATACTGCCACTCTTTTCTCTACTCTAAAATTTCTAGTGACCCGACCATAGTATGCCTCCCAAACCATCTTGGCATGCTCACTTGAAGGAACACAGATGTGTCCCTAGTGGAAAAAAGGTGCAACTTGAAGGTGAACATTTAGAACTTGCTTCCCTTCTAGGAGTGTCTGATATATGATGTTGAATTTTGGATCGCTCTTGTAAAGATGCGGCCACCCCGATGCCTCGTGCCCATAACAGTCAACATAGTGGTCAGTGCCATGACCGGTGGTTGGTTAAGGCAATCAGTGAGATTATTGGTGATCCACATCCAGGTGTGAGGACCTTTCCAAGACCTTTTACTTTCATGATGTGTTAAAATTGCTTTTCAAAGGAACATTAATGAATACATCTGTATGTGGAAAAGAAGAGGAAGATATCAATCATCAACACATGAAAACATAAGTGTTGATAACAGAGTCTGTCAAGGAGGGACTACGTCTCCGGGCCCCGGTGTCAAGATGGTGTAGGCTGCTACATTAGGTGCTATCAATAAAGATGATGTACACAAGAGATGATGTCTCGATCATACAAGGAAAAATGTTATGAAACCAGCTCAAGAAAAGACAGAAAAGATAGATCAATGCCTTAGAATTCAGCCTCTTCGAGGGGGCAACCTCCTTTACATTACACAAATGAGCAATTCTTGGATGATTCAAATGAGAAAACCTCCTTTCTATATATAGGAGTCTAAGGAGTCACAATATAA
>APFE031201109.1:45214-114174 GCA_000404065.3 Pinus taeda | reverse complement strand
CTTATCAATTGGCTAAAAAAAGTGTTGCTTTTTGTATCCTCATAATGTGCTATCAATTCTTCCGTAAAAATTGCCCAAGTGATAAATTGTTTACGAGAGCAAGCCATTGATACCATACAAACTGATTTGGTTCCAAATATAAAGTTTCCATACGTACCTTTTGTGTGTTTTGCACATTATTGAGATCGAAAAATTGCTCCATCTGTAATATCCATGTTGCGGGATCCTTGCCATCAAACTTCCTCATATCGATTTTTGGAATATGGTGGGTATTTGATCCAACATTAGAGTCTATGGAATCATGATTAACATTTTCTTTTGTTCGCATCATGAGTTTCTTTTACTACCCTTTCACCATTAGTAAGTATTTCTTGTAGAAAATTTGTCAAATCTGTCTTAAAATCATCCATCTTAGCTTCCACGCTCTTTATCTTAGATTCTATGCCATTTATCTTAGCTTCTATTAGCTTTTGTGAGAGTGACATTTGTTGCACTTGGTCTTGTAATTTTGATATATCATGTGACATTTCTTCCTCTTCTTCATGAGTCATGCTAGAGCTTTCAGGTTGCTTACTAGGTGTTTGCATTTTCTTTCCTCGAGGCATTAGTTACTGCTAATAATTCTCTACTATGCCCTTTGAATTCCTTCAAAATAATTTTTTAAACCAAGCTTAAGCAAAAATTTTAAAAATCTACACACCTTTTTTCACTTTGCAGGAGCTCGATATTGCCTCTGATGTATCTCTGTAATTTTGGATCATCTAGTTTTGAAATTATGATTTGTAGTAGCCCTCTATGTCCTCTTTCCAATGCCACCAGTCTGATCCAAATTGGATTCTCCAAGGAAGAGTTATCTCAAACTCCCACAGTGACCTGATTATAGACTATTCTAGGTAGAGCGAACTTGGTACGACTGGCCACGTACCTTGTTTCAGACCTTTGGCTCTAAAAAATAATGATACAACATCAAAGATTGATGAAGAAACTATAGTCCGTCCTCTTTTTGTACCTTCTTATGAAATTTTGTTATGACAATTTTCCCCAGGTCACCTGTTTGGAATGTAATTCAAGAGTCTGAAAAAATACCAACTTCCTTTTGATGCTCAGAGAGAAAGTTTTGATAATTTTCCCCAAGTCACCTGTTTGGAATGTAATTCAAGAGTCTGAAAAAAGACCAACTTCCTCAAATTATATCTCCGCAAATATAGCACTAAAAGCTCTGAAATTTGGAACCAAGGTTCAGTGCGATTTCATTTCAAATGGGTTTTTTGTTTTGCTTCTGAAACATCATATAAAAAAAGTTATATAGCGAAAATGCCACGATGACCTGTTTGGAGCAGCGAAACCCTAGAATCAAAGCTCTGATACCAAATGTTATGAAACCGAGTCAAGAAAAGATAGAAAAGATAGATCAACGCCTTAGAATTCAGCCTCTTCGAGGGGGCAACCTCCTTTACATTACATAAATGAACAATTCTTGGATGATTTAAATGACAAAACCTCCTTTCTATATATAGGAGTCTAAGGAGTCAACAATATAATGTAGCCGACCTAACAATAATAATATAAAGCCACAAAAATAACAATAGAGGGATTCTATGGGGCACAATAATAACAATATGGGGACAATAAGGGCACAACAACATTAATAAGGGGTACAACTACAATAGTAATGGGGTAATCACTAGTATTATAGGGACCCAACAAAAAATGCCCTCACGCAGGAGTGGCTCTAAGAGATATTCCATAACTAGAACTCTCAATCAAAACTCCTATCAGTATGACACAAAAACAAGCATGGTGCACATCCCGCCAACATGGCACAAAAGGGATGTCAAAGCAAAACACATGCATGGAAACAACAAGAGTATCCCAACAACATACAACAAGGGATCTCAAAACATAACATGATAAGTTATGACAGTAAGTACATCACATAGAAGATTCCACATCAAATCAAGCAAGGAATCATGACAACATGTCATAAACAAGATCCTACATCAATCAATCAAGGATCCATGTAGCATAATGTAAAAGAAGAAGTACATGAACAATAATCATATACCTCACACCATGGGCCATCTGAAGAAGTGGATGTTCATAAGACAATCCACGGTGAATACGTTGTTCACATTATCAATGCGCAGGCACAACCTGCTACCAATCTATCACGGTCTCATTACGAATGGCCATATGAAGAAGCGGGGCATCTAAAACTGCTGTCAATAAGCTGAAGCTAGCTGACACGTTGATTCTCACAGCATCGATCAAGAAGAATCAATCATAAGGAGAAGAATAGATCAAAGAAGAAGAATCGATCTCAACGAGAATAACTGCTTTGGATTCTTGGCTCTGTAGCTCACAGGCTATCTGGCTTTGTAGCACTCTGGCTTATGTCACTTCAGGTCTGCGATTTGTCAGAACTTCAAGTGCTCTCTAACTTTCATGATTCTCTGTAGCTCTGCGGCAAGGTGGATTTGAAGCGCTGCTCTGGCTTCATGCTTCTCTGCGTACTTAGGCTCTCGAGTCTCTCTCCACGCAACCTTTTGGGCTCTCTGTTACGCCACTCTCGCCCTTTGTTACGCACCCTTCGCCGCTCTCGGATCTCTGCGTTCATGCTCTCGGCACTCTAGCACAGGCTTTCGGGCTCTCAGGTACACTCTGGCATGCAGGCTCTCTCCCTCCTCTGGCCTCTGCTCTTTGTCACCCATCGTGTGTTATAACACGTTTGGGACAAGGCTGCTTCAAAATCAGAGGTCTATTGCTTAAGAATAGAAGCCGTTTATATAGAACAATCAATAGGGACAACAACCTTTAAAAAAATAGCCTTTTTATTGCTTTAAAGCGATAATACAAAAACCCGAAAAACACTGGAAAACATTGAAAAATCCAAAAGTTCGGATTTCAAATTTTATAAAATCGGACCTATAAATCGATTGGGTCCGCACTATATCACTAGTTGGGATCGCAAATTGGCAATCGTTGCGGCCCGGGGTCCTTCCCTCAACATCCGCCGACGCCGATTGTTCCGATCACCGATATTGGCGATCGCTAATCGCATCCGCTGATATCCAGGGGTCTTGGTCCTCGGCCTTTATGTTCTGCTGACCCGATCCGCATATCCGACACTCCATCACTGATTCACAAGCACCGATATCACCAATTGCTGCCTGTATAGCACTGATATTAGCCATTTCCCTGCCTCCGATTGCGATATGCCTTATAAAGGCTTAAAACCCATTTTTATGAGAAAAACCTCATTTTTTCAAAGGAACCAAGGAAACTCTTTTCGTGATAACTTCATCATCTGGACTCGGATTAACGAACCATTCACACCTCCAAGATCAGGAAGATGAGATCTATGCTTTGGTCCTAGTTCGACATCATTCTGATCACTTTAATTTTTTAGCGTTCATAACCCTCTTTGTCCTGCATGTCTTTCTGGAGCCACCTGGATCAATCCTCCCCACTGAGGAGCTTTTGGTCCTCCAAAAGCATAAAAAGTAATCTGCAACTCTCTCTACCCTGTTTGCATCACAAGAATCTAGAAAAGGCCTCGCTTCCATCTCCTTCACCTTTGTTCTTCTAAGCCTTAAGCAACGAGTTGACACCTGCTACCTTTGCAACGTGTAGTACATTATTTTGCTAATTACATGCTTTGAATGACAAGACCAACCAAAGACCCAAAATGTCCCATACTTGCCACGAGTTTATAACACATACTCAGTGGTCAAGTTTACAACAAGATGGATGTAATACCCTAGCTATGAAAATAAGGCCCGCTCATCATGGTTACTTAAAAAAAAAGTGATGGAAAACACATCATCATTGCAACACATGTTTTACATTCATAAGGCCAAACACTATTGTTTCGTCACATGAGGGAAAAATAACATATCTTTTAGAGTTTGAACATGCAACTCAAAATACAACTCAAAGCATGGCCAGACATCATTGTTGCTAACCAAGTGATGGAAATACATCATCACTTTTACACTTTAAAATGCAACAAATGATTTACAAAAGAATGACCATGAAATGACAACATGTCAAGAAACCATTTCTCACTGATTAATGTGAATGGGTCACCTCCCTGAGATGGTTTTGCTTGTCGAACAACTGCTTTACCTGGTTCACGCACCGATGCTTTGTCTTTAAGGCGCTGCTTTGGATGGAGCTTCCATCAGGTGGCTCTTTGATGGCGATTTCTATCGCAATGACTGCATCATGTTTTCTTCCTCCATATCTACTTAACCTGTTTCTTTTCATGTTGTCGAGAGGGTTCTTCATGCCTCATGAGTGTTGCCATTCTTTTCCAACACTTAGAAAAGGTATGGTTAGGTAAACCACAAAAAGTACATGTTTTCCGATGCCTTAGTCTTCGTTCATTATGAACAACATGATCAAAATGAACATTCGAAGATCGAAAGTGATCATACCTTCCTTTGTTGTCTTTGATGTCAGTATGGCGATGAGATCTTGCCTCAGCTCTCTCCGTGCAATGGGAACTACCATGTGATGATGGGGATGTTTTCCCATCATTCTCTTTCCTCGACGAAGTCTCGGACAAATCTAACACCTTTGAGCACTCTCCTTTGGTGTACCTCGAGCCTGCAAATCAAGGTTCATGAATAACCTCCAAAATTTGAGTGAGGCCTTGGTTATTAGCACCAAGTTCTTTCTCCTCATGCCTTGTCTTTGTAAGGAGCCTCATATTTGTCCCTGTAATCAGGATCTTCAAATATCCAATAGACATCATACTATAAGAAAGTCAAATCGAAAGGAAATCAAGATCTATTACCTTCTCTTTCGATTTGGAAAGAATTGATGAGGGTTGCTCATCATCCATTGTTGGTGGTTCACTAACTGTCTCGGCGCATTCCCCAACTTCTTTCCTCACATACCCAAGTCCCGCTCGACACAGTAATTCCTCTACTTGGATGGGATTGACAATGCCTTGGCCATTAACGCCCAAGCCTTTTCCTTCATACCGCATTCTCTTCAATGATTTGGAGCCAATTCCTATGGTGTGATATTCAAACACAGTGAAATCATCATCAGGAAACATACATGAAGATGGAGAACTATTTTTTTACCTCACATGGGTTATGCTGCAGCTTTTCCAAGGCCTCGTCATTTACTTGCAGCTATAGTAGCAAACTCTGATTCTCCTCCTTCTCTTCATGTAGACGCATCTTCAATTCATCATTCTTTGTTTGAAGATTATATTTTTTTTGCTTCAGTTCCTCCATGGCCTCTTCTGTAGCTTTCAACTGAAACCTTAACTGCTCCTTTTCATCTGTTTCTTTCTGTAGAGTTTCATACACAATTTCCACTTTCTTGAAGATGTCGAGCATGGTCTCGCACATCACTCTTTCATCCTCTATCATTGCATGTTCCATTGTTCACAATGCAATTTGCATACACATAAATACCACTCTGATACCACTTGATCCGTGTCTAGGTGTGAAAAAGGACCTTTCCAAGACCTTTTACTTTCATGATGTGTTAAAATTGCCTTTCAAAAGAACATTAATGAATACATCTGTATGCGGAAAAGAAGAGGAACATATCAATCATCAACACATGAAAACATAATCGTTGATAACGGAGTTCGTCCACAAGGGACTACGTCTTCAGGCCCTGGTGTCAAGATGGTGTAGGCCGCTACGTTAGGTGGTGTCAATAAAGATGATGTACACAAGAGATGATGTCTTGATCATACAAGGAAAAATTCCCTCACGCAGGAGTGGCTCTAAGAGATATTCCACAACTAGAACTCTTAATCAAAACTCCTATCAGTATGACACAAAAACAAGAATGGTGCGCATCCCACCAACATGGCACAAAAGGGATGTCAAAGCAAACAAATGCATGATGACAACAAGAGTATCCCAAAAACATACAACAAGGGATCTCAAAACATAACATGATAAGTTATGACAACAAGTACATCACATAGAAGATTCCACATCAAATCAAGCAAGGAATCATGACAACATGTCATAAACAAGATCCTACATCAATCAATCAAGGATCCATGTAGCATAATGTAAAAGAAGAAGTACATGAACAATAATCATATACCTCACACCACGGGCCATCTGAAAAAGTGGATGAAGAAGTGGACGTTCATAAGACAATCCACGGTGAATACGTTGTTCACATTATCAATGCGCAGACACAACCCGCTACCAATCTATCACGACATCACTATGAATGGCCATATGAAGAAGCGAGGCATCTGAAACCGCTTTCAATAAGCTGAAGCTCACTGACACATTGATTCTCACAACATTGATCAAGAATAATTGATCATAAGGAGAAGAATCGATCAAAGAAGAAGAATCGATCTCAACAAGAATAACTGCTCTTAACTCTTGGCTCTGTAGCTCACTGGCTATCTGGCTCTGTAGCGCTCTGGCTTATGTCACTACAGCTCTGTTATCTATCAGAACTCCAAGCACTCTCTGACTTTCATGATTCTATATAGCTTTATGACTAGGTGGATTTGAAGTGCTACTCTGGCTTCATGCTTCTCTGTGTACTCAGGTTCTCAGGTCTCTCTCCATGCAGCCTCTCCACACAACCTTTTGGGCTCTCTCTTATCCCGCTCTCGCCCTCTGTTACATAGCCTTTCGCCACTCTCGACTCTCTGCGTCCATGCTCTCGGCACTCTAGCATAGGCTTTCAGACCCTCGGGCACTCTCTGGCATGCAAGCTTTCTCCCTCCTCTAGCCTCTACTTTCTGTCACCCATCGTGTTTTATAACATGTTTGGGACAACGTTGCTTCAAAATCGGAGCTCTATTGCTTAAGAATAGAAGCCGTTTGTATAGAACAATCAACGGGTGCAACAACCTTTAAAAAAATAGTTTTTTTATCATTTTAAAGTGATAATACAAAAACCCGAAAAACACTGGAAAACATTGAAAGATCCAAAAGTTCCGATTTCAAATTTTATAAAATCGAACCTATAAATCGATCGAGTCTGCGCTATATCGCCAGTCGGGATCACAGATCACCGATCGTTGTGGCCTAGGGTCCTTCCTTTAGCATCTGATGACGTCGATCGTCCCCATCGCAGATATCAGTGATCGCTAATTGCATTCGCTGATATCCAGGGGTCTTGGTCCTCGACCTTTGGGTTCTGCCGACCTAATCTGCCAATCCGACACTCCATCGCCGATTTGCAA
Source organism: Pinus taeda (assembly GCA_000404065.3). NCBI lineage: Eukaryota > Viridiplantae > Streptophyta > Pinopsida > Pinales > Pinaceae > Pinus > Pinus taeda. The sequence goes on along the minus strand of APFE031201109.1, from coordinate 106,979 downwards.
GCGTCGATATTTCTGATCACTGCCTGTAGCACCGATATCAGCCATCGCCCTACCTCCAATTGCAATATGCCTTATAAAGGCTCAAAACTCATTTTTATGAGAAAAACCTCCTTTTTCAAAGGAACCAAGGCAACTCTTTTCGCAATAACTTCATCATATGGACTCAGATTAACAAACCGTTTGCACATCCACGATTAGGAAGACGAGATATACGCTCTGGTCCTAGTTTGAGATGATTCCAATCACTTTGATTTTTGAGTGTTCATAACCCTTTTTGTCCTGTGTGTCTTTCTAGAGCCACCTGGATCAATTGGTGCTTCCCTTCTTATACTTAATGTTCAAATGGAACTATTGCAGATAGGTGGACCATCTATGATTGCGATCTTTCTACAACTTCCCTTGTGCCTGTATGAAATGTATAGGTTGGTGGTTTGTGTGGATGACTGTTTCCTTCCCCATAATGTAATGCTTCCATTGATGGAAGGTTTGCACAATGGAATACATTTCTTTGTCATAAGTGGGGTACTTTTGAATTGTGTCTGAAAGTGTCTTACTGTGGTAAGCCATTGGATGCCTACGCTAAGTAAGAACCACACTAGTAACATAGTCGGAGGCATCTGTCTCAATCTCAAATGATTGTTGCAGGTCTGGTAATGTGCACACTGGTGCAGAACAGAGGTGATTATTCAACTTAAAGAATGCTTGTTGTTGAGTTTCTGACCAAGAAAACTTTGCTTTCGCTCCACCCTTGGTGACTTAACTTAATGGCCAAGTGATATGAAAGAACCCTAACACAAACCTACAGTAGAAATTGGTAATACCTAGAAAAATGCGGACCTCTGTTAGAGTGGTTGGCGTTGGCCAATCCCGAATGATTCTTATCTTGGATGGGTCTACATGTACACCCTGCTCATCAATGATGTACCCCAGATATTCAACTTGGGTCAGGCCAAAGGTGCATTTCTCCAAGTTAGCATATAGCTTGTGTTGTCGCAGGGTTTGAAGGACCTGTCGAATATGGTGGAGGTGCTCTTCCCAACTTTGGCTAAAGATCATGATGTCATCTAAATACACCACCAAAAATTCTTTGGTGAAGGGTCGCAAGATGTCATCCATCAATATCATGAAGGTTTTAGGGGCGTTCGTCAATCCGAACAGCATGACCAACCATTCGAAAAGGCCTTCCTTGGATTTCAAGGAAGTCTTCCACACATTGAAGGGTTCAATAGGCACCTGGTAATACCCTGACTTCAATTGAATCTTTCTAAAATATTTAGCCCCCTTGAGCTGGTCCAAAAGGTCATCAATCTATAAGATTAGGTACCTATTCTAGACAATGATCTTCTTCAGCACCCGATAGTCAATACAAAGCCTCAAGGTCCCATCCTTCTTTTCTACCAATACAATCGAACTCCCACCAAGTGATGAGCTTGGAATGATGTGCTCTTTCTGCAATAGTTCCTGAATCTACCTGTTCATCTCATTGTTCTATAGAATAGGGCGTCGATAGATTGGTCCATTAGGCAGCAACATGCCCGGGGTCAGATCAATGGAGTGCTTGACTTAACAGTGCAGAGGTACCCCTGTGGGTGAGGTGAAAATATCTCGATACTCCTCCACGATCTTGTCCATCTGTTGTTGCTATGCAGAGGAACCTTGCCTAGAAGCCATGGCCACAACCTTTTTCTTTCCCTAGGGGCGAAATCATAAGAAAAACAAATTTCCTGGTATAGGAAATGATCTTACTACATTTCTTTGTAGTGATCAAAGAGACCTACCGCTGGTATCCTATACAACTTATTAGCCAAAGTAATAATCACATAGAGAGGTCTAGACTCACATACAACATGTCACTTCCACAAGTATGGTTGTCCTAATAATACATCAGAAACGTCAAGAGGAGCAATATGACACAATACCTCATCTGTGAAGGGCTTGATGTTGTAGGGAATGCAACACTGAAGGTTGACGCGAATATCTCGTCCTTGGTGAAGCCACCCAATGGTGTACGACTGTGGATGTGTTGTAGTCTTTAGGCCCAGTCGCTTCATGACCTTTGCTGAAATGAGGTACTTTTGGCTCTCATTGTCGACAATGAACTGCAGTGAAGAACCCTTCACCCACATCTATGAGTGGAAGAGGCGTTCCCCCTCCTTTGGATCTTCAAGCTCAATCTTTTGTATCTTGGCGGTGGCCATGGTGGCATTGGGCTCCAAATCAATGACCTGCTTCCCTTTATCAGTTCCCTTATTGGGTTTTGATTCTGAGTTGGAACCTGCATCTAATTCGAAAGCCTTCAGCTCGAATACCAGTGACTTCTTGGCCTGACACTCACTTGTATTGTGAGTGGAGCTCTTATGGAACTCACACCATTTTGCTGTGTCCTTCTTCGCCTTCATAGTGTTATTCTTTGCTTGTGGCTTTGGAGGGATATCCTGGGAAGCCCCACCTTGGCTTGGTCCTTTGTTTTGTGGTTTGGGGGCACCTTTTCCTTGCTTTGGATTCGCATATCCAAAGTTCCACTTCTTCTGTTTAAACTTCTTCTCAATATTGATAGTGTACCAATACGTCGTGACGAGCGAGGAAATTTCCAGGAACTCCATCTCATCCTGGATGTACTTGTGTAGACAGCCATGGTACTTGAGCACTAGATTCCACTTAGTATCTTTGATACCTAGCTTCGTGCGAAGGGTATGGAAAATATTTGTGAACTTTGGCACATCTTGGTCCCTTCCCTGCTGTAACGTGGTCCACTTTATGTATTTGCCTTCATAACTCCCAACATGGTAATATTGTTCCTTGATGGCATCTCTGAAAGAATTCCAAGTGGGTGCGGCTGAAAAAAACAAGTGTTCACTCTCATCCTTTTGTTCATAGTAGGTTTTCCACCAGTCCTTGACGTGTGGGGTGGCTTTGAGAAGTGAAAAAGTAATATTTTCCGGATTGGAAAAGTCATGAACTGAAAAATATACTTCCAACATATTTAACCATTTATCTATGGTGTCTACATCTATCAGGCCTTCAAATATGGGAATATCGAAGTTAACTTGTACCTTAATAGGAGTAGCGCCTCCAGAGTGGTTGCTGGACGAAGATGCATCACCTACGGGTAGCTGTTGAAGGATCTGGGAAAAGTTATCCATCATCGTGTCTCTCTGTCACTCGAGGGCTTCCTTGAGCAACATTTTGAAAGGATCTCCTACCCCCCCGTCTTTGTTTTCTTCTGCCATGGGAGGTTGTCGAGTTTTGCGAGGATAATCTTGCAATGGTTCAACAAAATCAAGCCCTAACACCTTATACCCTAACCTCATTGTGGACATGCAAAGAAAAATAGAGAAAGAGAAAATCTCTCTAATACCACTGATCTGAATTTAAAAAAGAATGAAACAACTTACAAATATAATGATAAATATAGAGATGCAGCGGAAAAACACGTCATTTCATTAATAGAAAAATACTAAACTATGCTTACAAACAGAATGGAAATAAGACAGCTTGGGCGATGGTAGCTTATCTCTGAGAAGAGATATGGCAGCTACATGCCTCTAAATTGTGTTACAATGAGGCTCAAGGGCCTATTTATTATTGGAAAACATGATAAAACCCTAAACAACCAAAACCCTAAACCCAAGAGATGTATCACCAAGAGTTTGTGGGCCCCATTGGGGTTAGTTGGGCAACCAACTTCCCGGGGTTGTAACTTGGTCATATTATCTCTGTTTGGAACATACAATACCTTGTTGGAAAGGTCTCTCTGAGTATTATAGGTTTCACCACAAGCCCTTGCCTATGATTACAGGCCTACCACGGACCCCAAAAAAACTTTGTTTAAGGGGGTCAAAACTGCTCCGAAAGTTCAGGACTCGAAAAACTGCTAAAAATAGTAAATGCTAAAATGAACAAAGAAAGAGATGAAATTGAATGGGGGGTCTAGGTGGAATAGGCAAGTGGCCACCAATATCCACCTGGATCAGACCATGATATGATTTGTTTGTTAGTTGTCTTTTGGATTCATGATTTCTTGAAGAATTTTTCCACATTAACTAGAACTTGTAAGCTATGATCAGTACCTTAATTACTTGAGATAGTTGAGGAAGGCTTATGAGTCTAATTAAAACTTGAGATAGTTGAGGAAGGCTTATGAGTCTAATTAAAACTTGATGGCCAATCTAGAAATAGTGAGGATCCTTGAGCCTTAGTCTAGCAGCACATAGGGACCTTGCAACTCTTTATCCTATTGAGGTGACTCTTTGGGAAAAGTTTCAACTTGAGTTTCTTTGCAATTTTTAGGTTTTCAAAGGCAGTGTAGTGCCTCTTAAGCCTTTGTCTAGTGCTATAGCACCCCAATGACCCTCATCCAAAAGATATTATCTTAGCCTTTTCCTTGCAACTAGGCTTTGAGCCTCCCATATTTTGTGTATTTCCATCTTTGACCCCAAGGCGGTGCTACAGTGCCCCTTTGAGCCTCAAGGTAGTGTTATATCCCTAGGAAAATCTATTTCTCAAGTCTTTCTCTCAAATTTTTTCCTTGTCAAACTATGATTTGAATCTTGGGGGTTAAGATACATGAGGCTTGAATGTCAAGAGAGGAGGAGAGAAAGTAAATAGATATACCATGAAACTAATCACAAGAACATTGCTAAAAATGCAAGAATTCACTACATCACAAAAATATAAAGAGAGATATAGAGAGAATTAGACAAGGAGTATTAAGAAGAGCCATTACATGCAATGAGGCTGATTTTGGGATCTCTCCTTCTTGACCTCGATATCTTCATATTTCCTTCTTATAAGGTGTCTTATTGATAAAGTCAACTTTAATTAGGTTTACTATGTCGACTACATATCTATTAAGTTCTATTTTACATAAAAATATGATTATATGATTTATACATATGAACTTAGCCTGTAATTACCCTTTAGAAAATTGTGGACCCCATCATTCACCCATGCTAAAAAAGAGAGGGACCCCATTGTGTTTAATGTGCCATCATGATTACAATATGCTATGAGCCAATGAAGAGAAGGGTTTGTGTGGTTAACCCATAATCTTGGATTAAATGTAGATGATCCATAACCATTGTGATTACACTGTGCCAAGTGCCAATGAAGAGAAGGGTTTTGTGTGGTTAAATGATAACCATGGGTTTGTGGATGACCCATAACTAAATTGGCAATTGAAAGCTTGGAGATGTTAGACCAAATATCACATTGAGATGGGTGTGAAACAATGTGCTAGAAATTTCACCATTTCAAAACTTTTCATAGATAAATCATTATGTACCAATGACTCATAACCATTTTCAATATATCAAAAAATAAAACAATGCATCATGAAGCTATCATTATATCAATAAGACATCAAGAAGCCATTACACAACATAAGAGGACACAAGCTTTTTCATGGAAACTCGTACGGGAGAAAACCACAAATTATTTTTTTCATCTTTTTCAAATTGTTACATAGATTTGTAGTCACTGACTAGTTGGAGGTTCGCATCCCAAAATATGCAAGTTTCTAATTGCAGTAGGATATGACCTTATTAAGGCAAAAACCTCAAAAATATGTAAGTAACAACTCATTATAGGCTACAACCTGATTGTGGCACCAACCTCGATGATGAGTAAGCTTTTATTTGATCTTGGCACCAACCTGATTGAGACACCAATCTCGATTATGAGCAAGCTCCAACTTGCTCTAGGATGCAACCTCAATAGAGGAACCCACCTCCTTCTTCAACTTCTCGTGGAATTATTCTAAAAATATTTCAAACTAGATCCACCTGATGTTCAATCCATAGAAATATTTAAACTAAACAAACTATTGTTCTCATACTACTGTCAACACCTTTTCACCTCGCCAAAACTCTGCCTCAACCTGCTCATCAATATAGTCACATAAAATCCTTCTCATAACTTGTTCTTTCCATAAAACCAAAACCAATTGCAACTTACTCATAAGTTCCCAAAATATGTATCATTGATTGTAGTCATAAAAAATATATATCAACAAGGCTTTTCATTCCTTTAGAAATGTTCACTTCTTAACCTTGATCATCGTGCTTCTTTCAAAATCCAATTTAGCTAAAAAATGAGCCCAGAAACCCCCAAAAACCATATAAAACCATATAATAAATTAAATGTTCTACAAATAGACCCTTTTAGGGCACGTTCCACAAAATTCCCAATTTTTGACAATTGGTTCTACAAAATGCACAATTCCAAACATAACAATTCAACAAAAAAATATTTTTGGGGATGAATAAAGAATTAATCTGACAATTGTCGGGGTTCGAACTTGGGTCTTGGCCAAATACCACAAAATATCTACTAATTGAGTTATACAATGAGCCTTGTTACACGATTTTTTTGAATTCCTTTTGTATTGACTTCAAAAGGAAAGAACTAGGGAATTTGACCTTATATGTGCATGCACAGATAATGTGCCTAGGAAGGTCAACCAACCATTGTATCAATGGGAACCCCTCCAAGTTTCAATTAACTATAGAGTACAAAGTCTACGTGCACATGTGACTTGACCTGTACACCTCATGTCAACTCATGCCACGTCACATGGAACTAGAACCACAACGTTTTGATTACCTCTCTCTCTCTCTCTCTCTCTCTCTCTCTCTCATGTCAACTCATGCCACGTCACATGGAACTAGAACCACAACGTTTTTATTACCTCTCCCTCTCTCTCTCTCTTTCTCTCTCTCTCATGTCAACTCATGCCACGTCACATGGAACTAGAACCACAACGTTTTGATTCCCTCTCCTCTCTCTCTCTCTCTCTCTCTCTCTCTCTCTCTCTATAACTCCTCCAACCATAACGATTGTACTTTGGATTTTGGACTATGGTATCCAAAGAACACAAATCTAACTATTCAAGCTTATATTGATGCAGACTGGGTCGGAAGCATTATTGATAAGAAAAGTACCAATGGCTGAGCTTTCATTCTAGGAAAATGCTTAGTTTCTTGGCTTAGCAAGAAACAATGCTCTATTTCTTTGTCTATCTGTAAAGCATAAAATATATTGTAGTTGTAACATGTTGTACACAATTGCTATGGATGATTCAAAATCTACAGGACATTCAAGTAGACTACCCTCAACCTTTATTTATCATCTATGATAACACTAGTGCCATTAGTATATCCAAGAACCTTATAATGCATTCCAATACAAAGCAAATCCCCCTTAAATATCATTTTCTCAGAGAAAAATCCATGGATCATAAGGTGAATTTGGAATATGTCCCTACATATGATAAAATTTCATATATATTTATTAAACCTATTTTCATAGAATCCTTTGGTTATATTAGACAGTTATTGGGGATGATCTCTTCTTCTTCTCTTCCATAATCAAATCATGAGGAATTTTAGATGCACAGACTCAGGGAGAGTTCTCTTTCAGGTGCACTGTCTCAGGAGGATCCTTGACCACTAATTATTTGTCATTGATGTCAAAGGGGAAGAAAAAGTAGGTTTCACATTAGCTAATAGTAGTGTTTCCATCAATGCCAAAGGGGGGTATTATTGGAAACATGTCGTTGGTATTCATGTCAACAATTGAATCAACTTTGTGATGGGAATTGATGTTAAAAATTATGGGTAAATGTGCATGGTTTGATAATTTTTTGAGGTTTAGTTGGTTCTACAGGTCCTTGGCATGATGTTTGTAGAAGATTTGATGTATGTCTTCTAGATCTAGGAGGATAAATTTTAGTTTTTCCCACATTAAGACAACACATGTTGGTTCAACAATAGAAATCAAAATCCATAGCCCGTATTTCCAATGGGAATTTGGTGTTTGTAACCCAAATTACCAATGGGCAATCCATGTATACGTCATATATCTTGGAAAAACAAAACCATAGGCCTTCCCAGGAAATTACCCACATTTAGCTAATTTTATTTGGTCCTCCTCTCAATGGTTGGATGTTGGCTCATATTACCATCAATTCTTACCTTGGTTTTTTCCAATGGTAATCGATGGGCTGATGTGACTTGGTCATAGAGCAATGGATATATATTCACAATGCAAATTAACATTTGGATCAATCTAGCAATATGAATATTTGTTCTTCATTTGGTTCTTTGTTATGGCCCAGACATATGACAACACGGAGATATGATGTGATGAATTGTTTATTCTATGCTGTAAAATAGGTGTGATGAAAGAAAGCAAGCTTGTTTTTCTACAAATGTGATGAATATGTGGTTGAATTTCTCGTTTTGGTCTAGCATAGGCATATGAGATTGAGTTCTATTGTGACATGAATCTATGTTGATGTGATTGTGGATCTCGGTGGATCGATCTGTCTTCAAACCTGATGCATGCAACCCTAGTGATTGAGACCATGGTAAATTAAATATGCTTTATGTGCATTTTTTTGGCAGAGGTTTTGGTCTGATTTGTGTCATAATTTGGTCTTACGAGGGCATAATCATAGACTTAGTTGCATAGTAGTGATGATTGTGTGGGATCAATGTGCATATGGAGATTAATTCCTCAAATATTTAGCAATAACATATATGGTTTACTATTAGGATTATTCCCTTCATTTTAAATTTGTGTTAGTAGATATGCATCAATCTAATTCACTTCAATGTAAACACATGATGCTTTTGAAGAATTGAATCTATGTTGGTTAAGGTACATAGAAGACAATATTCATTTTATTTGAGTTGTTGTGCAAAGGTAGTGTGTTGTTTGATACTAGCACAACATATCTCTTGATTAGTTCTGGTTCTAGAACACCATTTTAGTGAATGTGGTCTTGGATAGAACTCTTGTATGTCTTTTCATCATTTAATGCACATAGAGGTGTTGGTGTATTCTAAGAAGTTACTTTTTTTCTTTATCCTGGAAAGGAAATTCTCTAATTAAAATGATGTTAATTGTTATCTTTTGAAGCATTCAAAGGAATATGGTTTAATTCCTAATATTTGAAGGTAATATCAAGCACTTGGTTTGGTGAAGAGACCAAGTGTATGGTAATTAAGTGTGAATTAGTATTGAACCTATGTAATGGAAACCGTTGCTCTGTTCTAAGTGATTTTAGAGTGATTAACTTCTCATGGACACTTCAATTTTTCTAATAGTGATTTATATTACCTTTAATCAGGTGAATGGATGAGTATGTGTGCATATGATTCGATCGGGTCTAGTGATCAATCGGGAAATCCTGAGTACATTATGGTGCGATGAATCAAATTGTGGGCTCCATTGATGGTGTTGTGGCCTAAATTTAATTTTCTTGGTGTACATTTGTCGTAGATAATTTGTATTGTTTTTTTTTTCTCAATTGGTCTACTCCTATATTGATACAAAATGATATTACAGAGAGGCCGAGGCCACAAAAGTTCTAGCCATGGAGTTGGCATTCCTACAAAAAACTCTTGACATACCAAACAGAGAACCTACAGAATGACTTGCATCAGGATTTGTTGTCTCAGAGAACACAGGATTCCAAATCTTGACAATGACCATATCAAAAATGACCCAAACAACGACTAGAGACTGACCCAGGCAGTGACCAGGACTGACTTGCGCACGGCAAGTTCTTGGAAAAGTTCCACCATGAACATAGACGTTAACAGACACTAGCAAATGAGAAAAACACTGCCTCATAGTAAAGACCGACCAGTAGAATTGATAGAGACCAGATGCAATGAACTTACAGGCATCTTTCTTTGCCAACTGACCAAAAAGACCGAAGGCTCAGACAAGTTCATTCATCTTCTGAGGTTGAAGGTTGTTCTTCAACAATTCTGCATCCAAAATGATCCGAGTCTTTGGAATCAGAGGGATGAGCCGCAGGACTTGAAGGGTCGCCTCCCGCAGGCGCGCTGGGGCCGACATCTACATTTGTCTTCATAGTTTGCAAACCACCTGAATCTTGACGCTGGGTAATGTGCTGGTTGACCATCCTTTGCAGTAGGGGAGCCTCATGATTAACCTCCCCGAACTTACCGCTGCCTCACACATTTTGACAGAGACTGAAACAATAAAAGATGAATTTCCCAGAGAGCAGGGGAGGCGAAAACGGGTAGTGTGCGTATGAGAATGATGCGAGCAAACTTCAGTTGTTGCTTGCCCCCTTCCTCTGCCCCTGCCGCTTCTTGTAGCTGGGTTTCTGTTGCAACAGAACTCCGAAGCATCCGAGGAAGGTTCCGAGGTGGTAGAATATGGCTGGCGGGAGCCACGACCGCGATAACTGCCCTATCTGCAACCCATTCGGGGTCGTTCCCTTGGAATTCTGCGACGAGTAGGACCGGCTAGCATAGAGGGAGTAACAGGTGAGCGCTTGAGGAGCAAGCACACTGTATGAAGAGGAAACTGAGCACGCTGAACTTTATCAGTGCCTTGAATTAGAGCTGACGGAAGGCAGAGGTGGGAATTAGCGCTTGAGGTGCAGCAGGGAGCTGCAACCTTGCTGAGTTTGGTAGCGCGCGGAGGAGAGACCTGATGGAAGAATAACCCAAGCACCATTGCAAATAAAGCTAATTCCCGGGAGAGCAGCATTAACATTGCCATTAATGGGTTTGTGCGAGACCATGTCGCCCACCTGCAGCCGTAACAGTTGGCACTTGTGGATGGCCACGCGCCCACCCTCCACGCCGAATACGTACTTATATGCTAGTTATTCACCCGCATCCGGGGGAGAGTAGTCCTGTTGCACCAAAGAAGTGCATTCATGTTGGAGTTGTGCATCATCTGAGTCGCATAGAGGGCCTGATCCCCTGATTGGCTAGTCTGTTTGCTACTTTGTTGGCAGTGCGCCTTATATGCCTGAAGGTGATGCTCCAGGGGATCTTGAGCCAATCCTCAATTTGTTCCATTCTACTGAGCAGCCTCCAACTTGAGGCAATCTTGGCTGCCGAGGTGCTTGTTTGAATCCTTGTGGCTGCTGTTATTAGGATAAGGGAGTCTCCTTCTACCTCAAGAGGGAAAAAGTTGTTTTGTTCTGCTATACAAATACCTTTCCATAATCCTTCCAATTCAGCAGTGTTGTTGGTGTCATTGCCAATTGTTCCATGATATATGTGTAAAACTATGCCCAATTCGTTCCTGAAGACACCGCCATAACCAGCCAGCCCAAGATTGCCCTTGGTTGCCCCATCAAAGTTCAATTTATACGAGTTGGAAGCTGGAGGGGACCAAATGATGGGAGAGGCGGAACTCGATGGGGGTCTTGATTTGTCTTGAGCTATAAAGGTGAGGTCCAGGTTCCAAGCTTTCATAATGAGGCGTTCCTGAGGAGAGTTTGGTAGGTCCAAGTCTTGCCATTGTCTAGTTGCCAGAGTTTCTTGTAGATTTTGCTTGAGAAGAAGCCATAGAGTGTCTGTTGGCCTGCTGATGTTGTTGAAAACTCTATTATTTCTTTCCTTCCATAGTATCCAGTAGATGAAGCCCGGTGTGAGGTTCCACAGAGAGTTAAGGAGGGGGCTTTGGAAAGGTTGCTTTGGCCATTTTCTGATGGTATCTGTGATATCTCCTGGTCATTTGCCCGATCTTCTGTTGCATTGGTTAGTTCTTTCCCATAGTTGAGTAGCTAAAGGACAGGTTTCCATGAGATGCAAGATAGGTTCAGAGTTGTGATTACAGTTGGGGCACCTCGAAGGTCCAGTGAATCCTCGTTTTTGCAAGTTGTCCCAGGTGAGGATACGCCGCTTACTCAAGAGCCATAAAAAAGTGGACACCTTAGGCCAAATTCCTGGTTGCCATACCTGGTGCCAAAGCTGATCCTTATCTGCTTGTGTGGGTGGATAGCGGAGTTGATATGCTTCCTTGGTGGTAAACATTCCTTTAGGCGTGTGTCCCCATCGTAGCTTGTCCTGTTGAACCGAGTGTTTGATTCTTCTATGATTTAACTCCTGATTGATCTCTGTGTAGGTTTCCCCTTGCTAGTTTGCCTGCCAGGTGCTAGTTGATTTCCATTGTCGAAAATCTTGGGTCGTTTGCTGCTGCCAGAATTGATGGACATGGATAAGATCATTTTGCTGCAAAGAAACTTGCCAGATGGGCTTATGAAAGAGTGAGGCTAGTTTTGGAAGTTGTTGCTAGGAGTCCTCCCAGAATCTAGCTGAAGTGCCTGAATGAATTTCCCAAAAACTGTGCTCTTGGATGAAAGCACTGTGAAGCTTGGTGACATTCCATATCAAAGAGCCTGGAGTTGTCGTGCTGATTCTGATAAGGTCATCCCATTGACTACTTGGCGCATATTTTGCTTGCCATAGTCGAGCCCAAGGTATATGTGGTTTGGAAATCCAGTTCCACCAGATTCGGGTTCCCATTGTGTTATTGCTTTGGAGGGGATCCCTTAAGCCTAACCCACCTGCAAATTTTGGCTGACAGACCTCTTTCCAGTTGACAAGAGACCATTTCCTGTTGAGACCAGAGAATCCCCAAAGAAAATTTCTCTGAAGATTGCAGATGATTTTGAGAACCCATTTGGGTGCGGCCAGAACAAAGAAGAGATAAAGAGGCATAGCTTGGAGAACTGATTTGGTTAGGGTAAGTCTACCAGCAATATTGAGTGAACGGAAAGTCCAAGAGGAGAGTCTGGATTCCAACTTGTCTAGAAGGGTTCTCCATGAAGCGTGTTTTAAGGCTGAGTCTATCAAAGGAGCTCCCAGGTATTTCGAGGGAAGCACAACAGTAGAGAATCTGAGAATTCTGGCAATGTTCCTTTGAGTGATGGGAGGGGTGTTGAAAAAGAAAAGCTGGGATTTGGAGGCATTGATGGAGGTCCCAGAGGCTTCAGAGAAGAGAGAGATCAGGGATTTAAAGGCGGAAGCTTCTTGAGTAGACGGGTGACCAAAAAGCATAGTGTCGTCTACAAACTGTTGGTGGGATAAGGGTTGGAGACCATGGGGAGAGATTCCCTTTAGGGAGTGAGAGGAGATAGCTGAGTGAAGCAGGCGACTGAGACCCTCTGCCATGAGAACAAAGAGGAAGGGGGAGAGGGGATCCCCTTGACGGATACCGCAAGAAGGGCGGAAGGGCGCTGAGGGTGAACCATTGAGCAGTATCGGAAAATAGGGAGAGGAGATGAGATTCATGATCCACCTTGTCCAAGTTGCATTGAAACCAAAAGCCAATAACATCTGATGTATATAGGTCCAACTTAGTTTATCAAAAGCTTTGGAGAGATCTAGCTTAAGAATCATACCTGGCTTTTTTAGAATCTTCAGTGAGTGGATCACCTCATTTGAAAGAATGATACCGTCCATTATCTGGCACCCTTCTACGTAACCAGTTTGCTCTAGCGAGATGAGAAGAGGGAGCAGAGGTTTGAGCCTGTTTGCCAGTATTTTGGATATGAGTTTGTAGATGACATTACACAATGCTATTGGCCTGTATGTGTCTGGCGTGTTTGGTTCGTCCCCTTTTGGAATAAGCGCTAGAAAAGTAGTGTTTAGGGAAGGGAGAATCCAGTGCATGGATCTAGATTCCTCCACCAATTCCCAAACCTCTGTGTTGATAAGCTCCCAGAACTCATGAAAGAAGTTGGCGGTGAAACCGTCGGGACCAGGTGCCTTGCCATCCTTGAGTTGGGCCATGGCCTCTTCCATTTCCTGCTTTGATATGGGGTTGAGCAGCTTGTTGTTGTGGTCCTCCGTTATAATTTTAGGGATGTGCTGCGTTATTGATCGTATGGCTTGTTCTCTACTCCCTGGTGGTTCCCTGCAAATTTCCTGAAAGTTCTCTTTGAATTCCTTTTCCATGTCTTCATGCGCTTCTAATCTTTCCCCTTATCGATTATTGATGAAGGCTATATTATTGTGCATTCTTCTTTGGATGGTCGATCTGTGGAAAAATTTTGTATTTTTCTCCCCTTCCTTAAGCCACCGGATTCTAGACTTTTGTTGCCACAGGATTTCTTCTTGTTGCCTACGGTCTTCAATGGCTTTCAAGAGGGTCTACTCCTATTGCGCATGCTTGTCTGTCCTTCCCTCCAAGATGATGTTCTATTGGAGTGAGCACATTTGCTGCTCTAGCTTTTTTTGATGCTCAAAGATATGCCAAATTGAGTCCGATTCCAGATTTTGAGAGCTTGTTTGAGGTTTTTCAATTTTTGTTGAAATTGGAACATCTTGTCTCCCTTAGGTGGAATATAGGATTTCCAAGCCTCATTAACCACTATTTTGAAGTTGGGATGTGAGAGCCAAAAGGCTTCAAATCGAAAGGGTCTGTTGCATTTTGTGCCTGGGCGCTTCCATTGTAGCATTCTGGGCCAATGGTCGGATCCTGCTTGAGGCATGATGGAGGCATGAAAGTCCCCACCCAGGTGTATGGCATTATCCGAGATGAGGAAACGATCCAGCCTGGAGGCGATATGCTGAGGTCCCCTCCATTTGTTTGTCCAGGTGTATATACCATTTGAGGTCTGCATATCCATTAATTGGTTGCTTTGAATGAAATCTTTGAAACCAATACTGTTGCTTTCTAGCTTCGATATGCCGCCTATTTTCTCCTCTAAGGCCGTAATAATGTTGAAGTTGCCACCGCCAATCCATAAGGGAAACTGCCTGTTAGAGTTGAGAGCTGAGAGTGTATCCAGAAGATCCAATTTTTGTTGAATATTTTGCGGAAAATAAACATTGGAGAGATGACCATGAATGTTTGTCCCTATGAGATGGAATGTAGCTTGGATGAGGAAATGAGAGGCATGAAAGTCTTGAAGGTTGAGTACCTGCGAGTTCCATAAAATTGCAAGCCCTCCTGAAGCACCTGATGCATCCACTGACACTGAACAATTTCCTGACCAGACTTTCTTAAGAATCCTTTCTATAACAGTGCTGTTACTTTTTGTTTCTTGAAGAAAAACTAGTGTGGGTTTTTCTTGCTGGATCAAGTTTTTTAGCATTCTATGTTTTGAGGGGCTATTTAGCCCTCTCACGTTCCAGGAAATGAGCTTCATGAGGAACAGTGGGGTTTAGTTTTGTAGAACTTTGTCAACTTGTGGAATCTCCCGGATTCCACTAGCATTTCTCCTAAAATAATAGCTCTTTGCAGATCTGTTTTGCGCCCTCTTTTCTTTGTTTCTTTCAAGATTTTCTTTCCATCCCATGGACTTCCGACTTGGATACCTAAACACTTATTATGCTGAGCCCTGGTTAGAACTCCTTCCAGTCTTTCAATTTCCCAGGGGGGTATTGTATTGTATTCTTTTTGTTTACATGTCGTTTCCAGTTTGAGGATATCCAGGCCTTCCAAGCTTATACTCTCTGGATCCTCATCCATATTTGTCGGAGTGCTCTGGTCTTCCTCTGTAGTGTTGTCTTGGATACTGAGGGCTAGAGCCGTGTCCAGTTCCATTGCGGAAGATTGCGGGGCAATCTTTGGACCATATTTCCCCGATGAGGTCGGGTTGGGAGATTTGGAGAGGGCATTTGATGAGGATGGCTGAGAGGCATTTGGAGTCTGGGAGGAAAAGGAGGGGGGAGGGTTCGCTGGAGGATCTACATGATTATCCTTAGTAGTTTCTTGAGAAGAAAGAAGGAAGAATCGATTCTTGGTATCAGGAATGTTTGAGCTTTCTGGGGTTGTAGGAGTTTTCTTTGCATGCCTGCGATGGGTGGGGACTTTAGTAAATCCTTTAGAGTCTTTGCTGGAATCGGTGGCCAAGGTTTTGGGTTGAAGATTTGAAGGACAGTCCTTGAAAAGATGGCCATGTTCATGGCATTTTTGGCAACGAAAAGGAATGTGCTTGTAATCTATTGTTTGGATCCATTCATAGTCATCATGAAATAGACTTACCGAGTCTGCAAGAGCTTTGGTCAGATGCATTTGAACACAGATCCTGGCGTATGAGGTGTATCTTCGAGTTTTGGTTTCCTCTGTAGCTTTGATGAAGACCCCCAGGCTGTTGCCTATGTCCATTACAGTCTCCTCATTCTAGTATTCCAGCAGAAGGGAGTACAGGCGTATCCATACCAGAGCCCAGCTGAAGTCTTCCTTATCTGGGTTGAACCTTTCTTTCCATTCTCGAAGGTACAAACCTGAAGAGTTGAAGAAATACGGGCCTCCCTCAAATACGCGAGTTTTGTCCTCCAGACAGTTGAAAGTTGCAGTAAAGAAGCCTTTGGGGCTGAGCTGCAGAGTGACTTGTCCTTTAGGCTTCCATTTTGAAGTGATCCAACCATGCAAGGCCTTTTCTGTTGGCCAGAATCTGAGGACTTGCCTATTAGTGCATGATCCTTCATGAATTGGATCTCGTTGTTGATTCTTTGACTGGGGAGGTCGATTTTGATTCTTTCTACAGTTTTCGGAATGCAGGTTGCTGAAGATGCCTTTGGCTGTGACGTTGGGGACTTTTGATTTGTGTATTTGTCATTGGCAGTCGCATCACGTGCCTCTGTGTTCCCATCTTCACCATTAGCAGGTTCTGAGCCCTGATCTTTCCCTGGGAGATTATCTGGTATGGACAGAGAATCTGCGGATTTAGTATTGTCAGAAGAAGTACCTGAGTGAGGAGGGGGGGCTGATCCCGCCCCTCCCGAGGGCATATCCATTGTTGAGAGCTCACCGCGAGTACTGTAGCGGTGTCGCAGGAGGCCGAAGGGAGGCAGGGGTAGGGTTAGCGCTTGTGGAGCAACGTGAGTCCAAAGTTTTCATTCTAATTCAGAAATCTCTACATATTATCCAGATAATTTGTATTGTTGTTTAGAGGGTATGTATGTTGTTATGAGCCTTATATATGAAGGAAGGGCTGCATCAGTTTGAGAGTTTTTCCACATTCTTCTTTGAGAGAGAGAGAGAGAGAGGTTCTTGCAAAAGGATTGGAGAAAGAAAGAGAGCACCATTTCTCATCTTGGTTCTCTCCAAGTGTCTTTAGTATTCATATTGTATCTCTACCACCAGTAGCTAATAAAGAGGAGTTTTTCCCCATATTCTCTTTGCCTAGTTTATTTCTCTTTTGAATCTTGTTTGCTTTCAGAGTTCTATCATAATTCATATGCTTTATTTCTCCATTACTAATTGAACATTTGTATTCCATGCATGAATTATAACACTTTCTTTCTATGGGATTATTTGTAGGTAACAACCATCCTGCAATAAGAAGTGGAATTTTGGGACGCATTGCTCTAAATTCCATACCATATAATGGAAACTCCACTATTGTTTCTCTAATCTTGTTGGTTATTTGTAGGCTATTTTTCTTTGTCATTTCCATTGGCTTTGTTATTCTAACACTTTGCGCAGGTTTACAGGTTGTCCTCAGGCCTTGCAATCACTGAATTCTACTATGTTCCTTTTTTTGGGCCACCCTCACGGTTATTGAAGAAACAACTACAACTACCAGCATGATTGTGCAAACATAACCCGTGCACATTACAGAAAACAAAATTTTTTCATTGTAATTTCCTTTTTTCCCAAGTGGCGGTAAACCTTTAGTGAACTATCTTCGTTACTACAACTTTTATGCATGTCAAATAACTTTTATTTTTTCTTTACTAAACCATTATATCATAATTTTGCTTATCTTTTTTTTTTAAATTTGTAAGTTGAGACTAGGAGTGGTGTTATTAAGAAAGAAAGAATGCCCTTTGATGGGTTCCCCATATGGCAACAATTTGTTCACCAAATAACCATTTTTGACTGAAAACCTTACCATTTTTTTTCCTTGACCATGTCTTATTTTTCCATTTATTATTACCGGTATGAGTATATGTGTGTGTTTATTTGTTTAATACCTTGTCTCTTTTGTTTGAAATTAAACAACTAGAAGGTTGATTGGAAGGAATATAGCATGGTTTGCAATAAGTGAGGTTCAGGCCACTAATTAAATGTTAAGTGCTTGTCTACATGACAATATTTGGCTTGGTTATACCTCGACAGGGTAATGTTTATGCCTTTTTGCATGTTGCCACTTTTACCAAGTGTACAAGTCGTTCATGGATACAGTCATGCCAGGTGGACATGTTCATGGATATAGTTTTATGTCAGGTGGACATGAATGGTGATGCCAAAAGGAATGAGTCCAATTTTAAATGCATGAAGACAATATGCTTTTTATCTCTGAGGATTTTGGTACGTTGGCTCGACCACCCAAGCACATGTAGACTCCCTACATAGGGTTGATTATATTTTTAAAATTTTGTTGTTCAAAGATATACAAGGTATCTCTAGATTCTGATCAGCAACGAACATTTTTGGGTTGTTATGACCATAGTATTAAATGCAGTGACAATTCAACCTTGCAACCTTAGAATATATTCAACCTTAGAATATGCAGTGACAATTGAGAATCCATTAGAGGAAAAACCTTGAAGAATTAGTTTGAGCCATGCCCGTATTTGATATGCGACTGTAACAAATTTCTATTTTCATTTTCAATCGGTTCGCACATCGAAAATATTCTTAGTGTGTGTCTAATTTAAGAACTTGCAAACTCTTATATGGGTTGAAGCGTTTAGAGTCCAGAACAACGTGCTTATAATATCGAACTTTTGTTTGTGTGATTGGTGGGAGTTACCATTGTTGGTTTGTGCTCTAGTATGTGTTTAGAGGCTCGTATATACATCTTTGTGTTGAATAGTTAAAAAATTTGTAGGTATACACCAAGCCTTGAGTTGGGCCCACTCAAGGCTCAGTGTAGTGCCATAGTTTATTTTGTTTTTTTTGTATGCATATTGAATAACATCGTTTATTTTTTATATGCAAATAGGATTGTTTAGAATAATGTTGTTTCTTTTGAGTTTAAATATATATACTTTGTTATGTGCTAGAATAGTTGATGCTTAGTTTTATCTTCGTTTTATCTTCATTTTTTTGAAGTTATGAAAAGTTTTTTTAGAATGGTTTTCTTTTAATTATTCTAAAGCGATGGATTGGTATTAGCCTCATTTAAAAAGTATAAACAATTAATTATTACATAATTTAAAAAATTAAAATAAGAATACTATTTTGTTTATTTTTAGTAATTTGAGCTTACTTATGTGATCTTGGGTAACTAAAGGGCCATTTAGCTTAATTGAATTAATAGGTAGAAACTTTTTATGAGACATCCATGCCTATGCATCTATTTTAGATCATTATAATAAGTGAGAAACCTTTCCTTCTATACATATAACACTAAGCACCACATAAGCCTACTAGCCCCCGTGGATAATTAAATTGACAATGTCCTTTAATAATATTACAATAAACAAAAACATTGTCATTTATGGTGCCATTGTCGGGGAGGTGCTCAAGGAGTCAAGGTTTCTCACATAGATAATACAAGGGATGTTAGGGCTAGAAGAAACCAAAGGGGTCATTATTACCCCTTTAAATAACCTAGATTCCATTTATCTTTTGCGCTATATTATGATAAATTCATTTGAAACAACATAGGTAGGAAAAAGAAAAAGTCCCTTAAAACCCAAACACGTAGCATGGTAGGAACCACTTACATTAACAGATTGACAAGAAAAAAGGGAGATCCTTTGAAGGTCAATTTCACTCAAAATAGTGTGGTAGGGAATCCACCAAAAGGAGAAATACCTAAGAGGGAGGAGACTACAATTAGGGAAGAACCAAAATGTTTTCAAGGGTATCATAAAACCTAGTATCTAGAGTCTCAAAGAGGGAAAAGATGGTCAATGAAGAAGTTAGTGGGCCTAAGAAACAAGGCCTTGTTACTTTTAAATTCCCTATCCAAGACCCTGATGTTGTGGTCTAAATGAAAAATATCCCTCTCTTGGTCCTTCCAAGCCTGTCTAAGGAAGATCTCGATACTTTCCTACTTGAGTTTGGAATTCTTCGTTGAAGTTATGATTACTCTACATATGCTCAAAAGTTAAAACTATTTCCTCCAACATTAGAAGACACGACTCTTCATTGGTTTATGGGATTAATGGGAACCTATATACGATTTTGGGATGATATGAAAAAAAAATTAAACAAATACCAAGGCTATTGTAAGCTCAAGAATATCAAATGCGAAATGTTTAAAATGTCTCAGATTGATGACAAGAGTATGGAAGACTATATAGAATGATTTCAATATACCCTACAAAGAATAAAGAAAAGTACTCTCGATCCATAAACCTTACATATTATTTTTCTTAAAGGAATACAAGGAGATTTATTAGAAAATTTAAACTTAATGGGTGTTGGAGATGTTTCTCAATTATCTTATGAAGACATTTGTAACTTATGTAAATGGTATTCTAGAGGAAGTGAAAAATATGGGAAAAAATATTGAGATATAATATCCTGAATTGGTAGGTCAAGTGGGGTAGGAGTAACTAAGGCTGAACTAGGGAATTTATTAGATATTATCAAGACTGATATTCTTAGCTCAGTCAGTTCACAATTAGATACCCTGCATATCAAAAGAAAGAAAGAGGAAGTTGAATAAGCCCTAACCGTATTTTATTCCAAATGTTGGAAGAAACACCCACTTAGGGAATGCCCTTTGAATAACGTGGAAATGTGTAGAATCTGTGAACAACAACATTCCATTTAGGAGTGTCCCTCTTTTCCAGGACTCAAAACCATGTTTGAAGAATTTGATGTGGAAAATGAATAGATTTGTTTTGTGACTTAGAAGAAACCATCGCCTCCTCAAACATCTGGACCGAAAACTCTCAATCCTTCCCAGAACTTCACTCCTCGCTTTGGTTAGTTCCCTTTGATGCCTTGGTCACAATGTCCCCCTCAAGTATAGCATCAAGGGTAGGCCTTAAGTTGGAGAGGACCCCCCTCTTTTGGGAATATGCTGCATGGAAAATTTTAGGGGATAATATTCATAGGTGGGCTAATTTTCTGTGACTTTTCCAAAAAAAATATTCGCCAACTTCCATTTTTCTTAAAATGATTTGTCCAAATTTTACAATGTAAAATTATTTTACCTTAAAAATCGTCAACATTATATAGAGAATATCTATAAAATCATTATAAATTTTAATAATTTTACAAATATATCAATAAACATTTTATAGTTTGCGTATTAGGGACTAGTGAGATTTGCCAATGTTTTTAAACTCCAAGAAAATTTTCCATCCTTAAAATTTTCCCTGATATGATGCCACCTTAACCACATCTACAGTAGCTTCAGTTTCCTTCTAACCAACTTACTTAAACTCTAAAGAGGCCTCAATTTCCTACTTAGTTTGTTCTTAATCCAAATATCAATAAAGTAGTTCATCCCACCTACAATGTTGAATTAATTCCTTTCCCTACCTATCGTCTTTCATTTGTGGACAATAAAAACATTGAATTACACTCTGGGAAGGTAATTCAAAATCAAATTTCCCATATTATTAAATAACAGGATGAGGAGGAAAACCTACGAGAGCCAATATTTCCTTCTCCATAAACCCAAGAACATTCTTTTGAAAATGAACTTGATCCCATTCATTATCTAGAAATATTATGCCTTGAGAATCCCATCACAATGTTCCAAGACATTAAGGATGTTCCCATCTATGCAAAGGTAGTGTAAGAACTTTGTTTAATAAAGTCAGGAAGGAAGAAGAGGGATCCTAAAACAGTACAAGTAATTGGGAAATTCGCAGACTTGATGGTGGGAAAATTCTTTACAACAAAGTATGGGGATCCTAAAACAGTATAAGTAATTGAGCATTAGCAGACTTGATGGTGGGAAAAGTATTTATAAAAAATTATGGGGATCCTGGAACCCCCATTGTTACTATAAATATTAATAATACCCCTACATCCAATACTTTGATTGACTTAGGGGAAGCTATAAATGTTATGACCAAGGAGACAATGGAAAAAACTTAAGTTGCTTGGTCTTCGACCTATTGCAATATCCTTCAAATGGTGGATAAATCTACTATCAATCTAGAAGTAGTAGAATACATAATTGTCTCTATAGACTCATGGTACTACTCCGATGATTATATGATCCTCCAAACTAAGGCCAATCTTGGAGGTTATCTTTTAATCCTTGAAAGGCCTTGGTTAACCATAATAGATACTTACATGCGTTGTATGTTTGGGGACAAGTCTATCTCCCATGGGAATTCTACTATGAATCTCACTCGTTCTCCTCCTGCTAGACCTTTCCCAAATTTTGAGAACCCTTTTTGGTTTGAGAATAGTGATGAAGAATCTGCGCAACCCATTTTTGACTCTTGACCTAGCTCCAATTTTCAAAGAACACATTGAAGATGATGTGATCTGTACCTTTTTAATACACCCTCATATCAACAACAACTCATCACTTGAAATAGTTTTGAGAATACAATCCTAGGAGACATATTCACCCATCGAGCTTACACAGCAGTTGAAATCGATAACCTTGTCTCATACCCCGAAAGATCGAACTAAAGTTATCAAAATCTACCCTAGAAATACCATAAATATTAATGCATGACTGGAACCCTCACAACAAAAGCTATTGGTGGAAATGCTTAAGAAATATAGTAATGTTTTTGCATGAGATTACACTAATATGAAGGGAATATCTCCTAACATGTGTACTCACCACATTTACATAAAAGAGAACTTTCAACTTATCAGAAATCCCCAACAAAGTATGAATCCAACCTTTAGGGATATAATTAAATAAGAGTTACATAAATTGTTCAATGCATGACTTATTTATCCTATTTCTGATAGAAAATGGGTCTTCCCACTAGTTATTGTCCCCAATAAGAATGAAAAGCAGTGAGTATTTGTTGATTATCGAGAACTAAACAAGGCCACCATGAAAAAATAATTTCCTCTACCCTTCATCGATCATGTCTTGGATATTTTTGAAAGAAAGAAATGTTTCTCATTTCTTGATTGATTCAATGGCTACAACCAAATCCAGGTAACCCCTAAAGACCAAGAGAAAACAAATTTCACCTGACCATGGGGAACTTATGCTTAATGACTACTCTTGTTTGGATTATGTAATGCTCCAGTAACTTTTCGATAGGTTATTTCGGGGATTTTTTTTACTTCACCAATGACTATTTTGAGATCTATATAGATGATTATACCATATATCAGGAAAATTTTGAAGAAGGTATGAAGAATCTTAAAATTGTACTAATCTGATGTCAGGAAACCAACCTTTCTCTTAGTAATGAGAAATTTCAAATGATTCTCATATAAGGGATAGTGTTAGGACACCATATTTCTCCTGAAGGAATTCACGTAGACCCTACCAAAATAGAGCCACTCCTAAAATTATTAGCCCTAACTGCACAAAAGGATGTCTGCATTTTTTTAGGCTATGTGGGATACTATTGGGGGTTTATAAAAAACTTCACAAACGTAGCCTCCCAATTGTTTCACCTTTTAACAAAAAAGGTAGAGTTTCATTTGGATGATCAATGTCAATCCACATTTAATGCTCTTAAGGAAAAACTATCCTCTACCTCTATTTTTTGAGGCCCTAATTAGTCCTTACCCTTCCATATTCACATTGAGGCTTCAGATACAACCATCGGAGTTGTACTAGGTCAGAAATAGGAATATAAACCTTACAATATTTATTACATCAATAAGAATTTAACCCCTGCCATATTGAATTACATTGTCTTATAAACAAGTTTCATAGTTACATTATTGGGTATCTTGTTTTCTTACATATTGATCATTTTTCCATATGATATCTTATGAACAAATATATTACACATGGGAGAGTGACTAGATGGCTTCTTCTCCTACAAGAATTTGATATTACTATCATTGATAAAACTAGAAAGGATAATTTTTTTGGTGACTTCTTGTCACGACTCCATCATATAAATATTGAATCTAACCCTATAGAAGATTTTTCCCCTAAAGAAAATTGGTTTTCCCTATCTACTGATATGCTTTCATTTAAAAATATTGTTTATTACTTGTCTGTAGGTAAACTCCCACAAAACTTATCACCTAGAGAACAACAAAAGTTTGTCAGAAGGAGTGTTATATACTCTTGGATTCAAGGGCACTTGTTGTGAACTAGACCTAATAATATAATTTGATGATATGTTCGAGAGGATGAAATTTATGAAATTTTGAAGGCATGTCATGATGAGCCTTGTGGGGGTCACTTTGTAGATAAGAGGATTGCAAACAAAGTTTTATGACAAGGGTATTATTGGCCAACAATTTTCAGGATGTTAAGAAATATGTTCGAAGTTGTGATAAGTGTCAAAGAACATGAAAACCAACACAAATTGATGAAATGTCATTGCAGATCCAAGTCATGATTGAGCCTTTTGAGAAATAGGTTCTTGATTTCATAAGGCCCATCAACTCACCATTAAGGCAGAAGGCATACATCTTATTATGTATTGATTATGTGGCCAAGTGGGTTGAAGTTGCTAAAGCTTTTCCAAAGGAAACAAAATAAGGAGTGGTTGATTTCTTAAATGAAGAAAATTTTGTTCAATTTGGAGTATATGAGAGATTGTCATTGATCAAGGGACCCAATTCACTTCTAAATTAGTCTAATCTATTATTGAGGAGTCCAAAATTAAGCATCGATGCGCACTCCATACCACCCATAGGTGAATGGACAAGTGGAAGTCACCAAAAAAATTATGGAAGTTATCCTAACGAAGCCAGTCCAACACCACCATAAAGATTGGGATGATAAACTTCCAGAAGCTCCGTGGGCCTATAGAGTTACTTATAAGAACACCAAAATTTATATGGTAAATATATATTCCTTCCTATGGAATTTCAAATTAAGACATTAAGGAATATCTTCAAGTGGGGACGAACCTCTTTGAAGCTCAATAACATTGATTAGACCAACTTAACAAGCTTAATGAATTATGCTAATACATTTTTCAAAAAATGACTTCATCACCATAGATCTGATCAAAATTATACTTAAAATCCAAAAGTCCATATTATGAGGGTATGAAAAAATTATAATCACCCAAAACAATAATAACACAAGATATGATATGGGGAACTCTTATCGGAGAAAACCCATCTAGAAGGTGAGGTTTCTATGTTATCTCTCTCTCTAAATGGAAATGGATGCAACTACTAATCCAAATCTTGGGGGGAGGCCCCAAGATCTGAAAAATTGAAATTACAGAAGAAAATAAGAGAACACGCATTAAAAAAAACCACCAAGATTTTTTTTATTAAAATAGAGAATAACCGTAAAAGCTACAATGTGGTGGACAATTTGTCTTTTTACAAAATGTGACTTGTTACATATAGTATTTTTTTTAGTTATAATACCACAGGTAAATTCCATCGGTGGATAAATACCATGGGTGACTGAATACCATGGGCGGATCTCACTCACAATACCTTGGGTGGATGCCACTTACAATACCATGGGTAAATCCCATGGGTGGATAAATACCTTGGGTGGATGAATACCATGGGTGGATGCCACTTACAATACCATGGGTACATTCCATGAGTGGATAAATACCATGGATGTATGAATACCATGGGTGGATGCCAATTTCTATTCAGATCATTCCTCCCTCCTTAAGAATAAATGGTGTCGATTGCGTTAAGTTCCCTCCTAAGAATCCTTGGTTGAATATGAAGAGCCATTGAAGAGAATGATTTTGTGTCGTTAACCCATAACCGTGATGAATGAAGATCCAAGGATAGAGATACCCTGTAATGCGTATGACCAACTATGATACTGATAGTGTGTGGCCTAGAAAATGGACTTCGATGAAGTATGGGTTTGTGGATGACCCATAACCATGAAAAACGAAGATCCGAGGATAGAGATAACCTGCACTGCTTGTGACCAACTATGACACTAATAGTGTGCAGCCTTGCAAATGGACTTCGATGACAAGGATTTTGTGTGGTTGACCCATAACCATGATGCTGAATGTTGATGAAGTAACAAGTCCTACATATCCTAGGGTGGGAGGGCATGTCTCCAAAGAACCCAAGCCGGATTTTGCTGTGCTTAAATTAATAAATGTGAAACATGTTCCTATTAAAGTGGGGTGGGAGGGCATGTCTCCAAAGGGAACCCACTCTGAATGTTGCTCCAGATATAAAAACTAATTTAAAATGGGCATAATTCGGTCAATATAATGCAAAATATTGATTATAACCTATTTTTGGAAATAGAATGACCATTCTGCATCTTCCCATTTTATTGAAATCCCAATCTGGACATGCTGGAAACTTAGATTTGTGCTGCAACTATCCCATCATCACAAAAGTTCAAAAAAATAGTTGATTTTAAACCAGTGATAGTTCCCTCATCCAAACTCTAATTCGACCCATTTTTTTTTTGGGTTATTTTGCAAGAGGAGGTCATATCTGCTATAAATTTTCTGAATTTTTTCACAAAAATTGTAAAGAAAATGATAAGAGAGCTATCGTCCATGAATTGTCTTCAGAAAAATTTCTGCAACACAACTGATTTTAAATCAATGATATCTCCCTCATTCGGACTCTGATTTCGCTGTTTTTTTTTTGTTTGTTTGTTAATTTGGGTATTTTTTCGCAAGGAGCCCAGATATTCATTTTTGTTTTGTAAATATTGCACCAAAAGTTTCATGTTTGATCTGCAAACTCACCGCCCAAAAAACATTTTGCAAAAAAATGAAAAAAAAAAATTGCTTTGCCCAAAAAAGTGCTCTGTGGAGGTCGTAGCACATGCATGATTTTTTTGAAGATTGTTGTAAAAGTTTGAAACTGAAATATGCATCAAACCCTCATTTCCATGGAGCCATTACCTAAATCTTATACCACTGATTCGGACCTTGGGGGGAGGCCCCCAAGCTTTGAGAAATTGAAATGCCAGAAGAAAATGAGAGAACACACATTAAACAAAACCACTAAGATTTTTTTTTATTAAAATAGGAAATAACTGTAAAAGCTACAGCATGGTGGACAATTTGTGATTTTACAAAATGTGACTTGTTACTTATAGTCTCTTTTTAGTTATAATACCATCGGTAAATTCCATGGGTGGGTAGATACCATGGGTGATTGAAAACCATGGGTGGATCTCACTTACAATATCGTGGGTGAATGAATACCATGGATGGATGTCACTTACAATACCATGGGAGGATAAATACCTTGGGTGGATGAATACCATGAGTGGATGCCACTTACAATACCATGGGTATATTCCATGAGTGCATAAATACCATAGGTCAATGAATACCATGGGTGGATGCCAATTTCCATTCGGATCAACTACAAAGAAGTGAGACATGTGGTCTATGGGATACTATAGTACACAAACCTTCTATATTTTCTCTCTCTATCTAATCTCAGCTACACTGCTCATCTATGTAACAAAATGCACTCGAATAGAATGGAACCCCTTTTCCTACTAGTGGTATGATTATAACACACTATAATAGCAAACTAGGAGTTAAATTTGACTAATTCAATCCTAAATATGAGATACAAATCAACCCTTATAGAGTATTATTCATAGTTCCCATGTGTCTAGCCTATTTTCCATGGGTAACATGGGTTGACTTGGTAGTCTCTCAAATTTTGGTGGTCAATTTTGATAGGTCAACTTCTAGGAGATATAACTTTCTCATATGAGCTCTGATTGAGGCCATTCTTGCATCGTTGTAAAGGTACCATTGTGTATATTATGGAGCCTAGTTTGATAATAAGTTTAGCACCACAAAAAGTGGTCATTTAAGACCTCAAAAATGGCTACTGATTTTTTTCACCCGAAATTTTCCATACTAGGATGACTTGTAAAAATGACCCTACAAGTTGGTTCCTCCAAATTTGTCACTCTAAAAGTGTTGATATAGATGAAAAATAACATATTGATCCAATACAGATCAACAATTAGGAGAAGGGAGTCTCCAAAAAAGGTCTAAAAGGAGCCCACTGAAGTGCATTACATATGGAATGTCTTATAAGGATAAACATTGGTGTGATGGATAAAGATCCAAACAACGAAATCGATCCACTTAAATAAGCCAATAATCATCAATAGAATTAATAATAAAGTAGAGAAAGATAGATCCTATGCACTTGTGGGTGGAAAGTGTGTCAAAGGAGTTGAAAGAGATCTCCCTTATAAACATATGGCCACAAGCTTGTAAGAGTTATTATGAATCTTCATCAAACAATAAGGAGTAGGATGTGTTTCACCAATTATAATATCCAATACAAAACAACAAATGCTTAGAAAGAATATCTTCAAAAAGGTGGAGTCAACACAAAGAGAATCATCCTTTGAATCCAACATTACTCAATCTGTGAAGTACACTTCCATATGTGTAACAAAGAGGTAGTTAGCTTGCCTGGAAGATTGTCATGGGGGGGAATTTTAAAAAGGGGATTGATCCATGGGTAAGGGTGAAAGTAAAATATATTTTGTCATCAAAATTAAGAGCTATACTACACAATTAGAATATCCACACCCTTAGTGATGCATCAATGGTAATTAAATCAAATCCTTGAAGGAAGGATTGGAATTTTGTAGGCGATATAGGATTGGAAGGAAAATTAGCACAAGAATGGAAATAAACACTCAAAACTTCATATAGAGTGTTATTAAATTGAAAACAGGTGAGGGCATCCTTCTATTATCTTAAAAACCCTAAACATGTGTGTACACTACAAGGCTAGGCTATTCATCACTCTTTTTTTTTAATGTGAGAATGGTGGTGCTATACCCGACGAAATCTAACACAAGCCTTGAGTACAAAGATGTTTTATTAGCTTTTATTATCTAATAGGATCCCAACTTGGGATTTTCTACAAAAGAGATCCAAATACAAAACAAGGATGTGTATTATGTGTAAACAACATGAGGAGATAATAAACCACATGTTATTTATGTTTCCACTTCACTCAAGAAGAGTAGTTAGCCACTAATATGTTTTTAGATGGAGTTGGGAAGTGAGAAGAGGTGATCCATAAATTGCCTTGTATATTCCATTGGACAGTTCATCACAACAGATCTAATAATAATACATTAAAATTATGAATTTCTACATTATTACAGCTTTATTAAAACTGTATATGTATAAATCTAATTGTGATTAGTGCATGCATGCAAATGGAAATTATGTATAAAAGTAGAGAATGAAAAATAATCTCACACAAACATAAGACACAATATATTCTCTAGTAAATTCTTTGGGGGGAAAACCTAGCTAGAAGGTGAGGTCGCTTTGCTCTCTTTCTCTATCTGGAGAAGAAGGATGCAGGTAGAATGAAGAAATGCATGTGGCATGTGGGATGATATAATGCACAAATCCTCTCTATGTGGTCTACCTCCTATCTCTCTTGGCTATCTTTGCTCAACTATGGAACAAAATGCTCTTGAAAGAATGGAATGCCTCTTCCTCCTAGTGACCTAGTTATAACACATCACGATAGCCTACTAGTGGTTAAATTTGACTACATAAACTCTTAGATAGAGTT
The DNA here is from genome assembly GCA_000404065.3 of Pinus taeda. Classification (NCBI taxonomy): domain Eukaryota; kingdom Viridiplantae; phylum Streptophyta; class Pinopsida; order Pinales; family Pinaceae; genus Pinus; species Pinus taeda. Next base: position 77,666 of record APFE031201109.1, on the reverse strand, counting down.
ACAATATAGACTCTTCTAGAGAATTTTACATCAAAAACATGTGGATAGCCCCTTTTCCATGAAAATTGGGGGCTGACACGACATCCTCTCAAACCATGGTGGTGAAAACATGAAGTTCAACTTCTAAGTGGCATAGCTTTTGCATACGGACTCTGATTGACACACTTGTTGCATCGTTGGAAAGGTATTTGTGTGTATAAAAAAATGAAAAGGTGTGGGGATAAGTGGAAAAGTTTTGCCCCAAAAATGTCATTTTATTCCTCAAAACACTCCCGGACGGTTTCAGACCTCATTTTACCAAATTGGGTCCCATCTGTAAAAATGGTCCTGTGAGTTGATTCCTCCACTTTTTCCACTCTGAATGCATCGATATGGATGAAAAACAATATAATGATCCAATCCATATAAAGAGGATTCCATTTTCATTTCTTAAATCTTGGTGAAAAAACAAATATGTCAATTTTGTGAGTATTTTCCAATAGTAGTCTTTTAGGCCACATGGTGCTTTTGAAATGTGAGTATATGTCAAAACTATCTCTTAACTCTAAAGCATTTTTTTTACATAATTAAATCTTTTTATGTAGAGTATAAATACCTAATTAATGAGCCTCAACATATATAATATTGAACCATTGATGATAGATGAAAGGAGGCCATGGTGTTTCTTCAACGATCATTCCTATGACAATATAGGGATATGGAGCAAGAAGTCACCTCTTTCTAAACCCATCTCATATTATTTTTTTCTCTATTGGATTACATTTTGGTTCCAACAATTAGGCAAAGCTATCAACTCTTACAATGCTGCTCAATATGGCCATAGAGAGGAGGGTTGTTAATCTAAAAATTCATGATGATTTAAATATTATAATTGATTGGATGAATGGTGTTTCTAATATCTAGAATGTGGGTTTGGAAGCAATGATGATTAGATATTAGTAATGAAGGAAATTTTCTAGTTATTTTCTTTGACACACATCTCCAAGGAACACAATGAAAAGGTTCACACTCTTGCTAAAGCAAAGGTATCATAGGGGTAGGGCTCCTAGTCCTCCTTACATTTTTCTATATCCTTATTCCCATATTTTCTTCATTATATTAATATTGTGAAAAAACATTATTTGGCATATTTGGGTTTTTGTTTTTTTGGTTATTGGGAACTTTGTCCATTACGAATATGTATGGATCACACTAATAGTTTTGGGTGGATACTATGTATTTGATTCATATGGATTTACTATGGATGTAATATTATTGTGTTTCTAGTGAGGGTGGTCTTAGGTTGGTTGGATATTATGCCATAGACACATTATTAAATATGTTGTAATTTTTTTCTTTCTTGGATTTTTTGTGGAAAAAATCAAAGTAGTTCCTTCATCCAAAAAATTTGAGTCTCCCTAAAGACCTTAAGAGAACTTATTAAAGGGCCAATAACCGATTTGAAACCCTATAATACCATTTATCCAGAATAAGTCACCACCAAGAATCCTCTAGATGAACATAATTAGTGTTAACCTTAAAAATACTACAATTTTTTCACTAAAAGAGTACAAAAAAGGGTTGTGTTGGCTTAGAAAAGCACAAATATACAAAAATACTCCTTGAATATGCTAAAAAACAAAAAACAAAAAGTGGTGAGAAAGAGGGGTGTACTAAAATAAAGGGTAGAAACCATAGAAAAAGAAGTGGTGTAATGAGATAGAGGGTATAAACCCTAGAAAAATAAGGGTGCAATGAAATACAGGGTCAAAAACCCTAAAAAAATATTTTGTCTCAAAAACGTTGAAAACCCTAAAAAATATCTTGTCCCAAAAATGTTGAAAACCCTAATTTTTAGAGTTTGAATGGACCTAAAAATAGTTTTTGACCTAAAACCATCCCTTGGGAAGCTTTTAACAACCACAACTATTGTTTGGCTTCAAATCAGAGGTTGAAATAAGACTATGGGTGAAAAAACAGCATGTACAACCACGTTGAACCTCATGTGATTACGATGTAGGAAAGAAAAACCAAACCTAGCATTATTGTGCACATGAGAGAAAATAGAAATCACGGGGAGAAAAACACCAACCATGTAAGGGGTTGAATAAGGAAGAGGAAGTTCACACTCAAATACCATATAGAACCATCAACAAACCCTAAATTGACACAAACCATAAGGACAACATAAAAGGAAGAGAAGACGAACCCCATGAATAAGAGAAACACAAAACATGATGTCCATAGGTTAAAGAATCAATCACTACAAATAAATATGATGAGAATATACAAATGAGAGCTTGATTGATGTATTTATACACAAATCAAGTGAAGTTTCCTTGAAGATGGGATTATGAGCCCACATAAAAAGGGCACACACCCCAAGAGGGAAACTAGGTTGACCTAATCAAACATATTAAAAAAATAAAAAGAGGGAAATTAGAAAAAAATAACAAAATTAAATATTATCATCATTACAACCATTCTCATTCCTCTAGTCAACATTATGGGGGGGTGTTAGAATGCGTAAAGTTTCCTAGCGGTCACATTTGTGTGTTTTATGGCTACACTAGACTAACAACTTCGAGTATTATGTTTTATTTTACTATTAATAGGATAATGAGACAAATACATAACATTCTTTGGTTAGTTAGAGACCCAACCCTATTCTTATGTCAAGTTGTTACAAGATCCCAATTTTACAAATCTTGACAAGACTTATTTGTAAGGGAGTTGAGAGAACCTCTTGATATGCTTAGAGGTTTGTTGCACAACTTTTCCTTTTGTTATGGATACCTTCTATGTAATTTTAAACTAACACACTCACTCTTGAAGTATTGAGACTAGAATAAAGTTAATGAGAGTGGATATCTTCTCTACACAATGTAGAGGCTTTATCACTATGCATCTAGTATTCATATTTTGTGTGATGTGCAGTATGAGTTCAATCTATGTGTGTTAGACTATCATACTTAGACATATAATATCACTACTAAAATTATTCAAGAAGAAAATGAAAATGTCAAAAATTGAAGTAATGAGGAAAATCAATATGCAAAATAAGAAAGTGTAATTGATGCTATATTTGTACGGAAGTAGAAGCCATCAGGTATTCAAGGGCTAAATCCCATTTACAAAGAGAAACTTGACATGAAGATCAAGGATGATCTATTGTTACAAAAAAAGGGTTATGCCAATTGACTAAGTTCCAACTTTAAACAAAATTACCAACTTAATGAGTATTATAACCTCAAAATGAGAACTCTAGCCCCAAAAATCCCTATTTTTGCACAAAAAGCATGAAAAACACCTGAAAACGAAAAATTATTGATGTTGCATCAACTTTTTTTTGTTTGTTTGTTTGAGGTGGGTGGGGGGTGGGGGGGGGGGGTGTTTAAAATTTCAATCTTTTTTTGGCAATGTTAGTAAAAACCAAAAATGTTTGCACAAAAAAATTGGAAAACCCCCCTGAAAATGAAATGCATTGATGTTGCATCAATGCTTTTTCTTTTGTGATTTAAAGTTTCAACATTTTTTAGCAATGTGTTAAAGATGAAATATCATAACTCCAAAAAAACTTAAAATTCCAAAAAAATTGAGCCATGGCATTAAAGATAAAATATCACAACTCTAGGAAACCCTAAAATTATAACTATTTTCAACAATGACGTTAAAGATAATATCATGACTCTAAAAAACCTTAAAATTTTGACATTTTCCAAGCATGGAATTAAAACCAAACATCATGAGTACAGAGAACCTTTAGTTTTCAAAATATTTCAATCATGGCATTATGGACCAAATGTTATTACTAAAAAAAAATGAACACCTAAATAAAAGAGCCATTATACAAAGAGTAATTTTTATTTTAATGGCTAAAGTATAGCTCTTTTGAAATCTTATCATAAGATGGCTTGTTCCATTGCAACAAAAACCTAAAAATCAATTATCAAATTGAAGACTCCCCTTTTTAATGGGTCATTAAAATTGCAATATTTTTTTAACTATGGTTTATCAAATCATAACAATAAATAATAGCATGACAATATCATTGTATATTTTAAAAATTCATCGTTAATTTTTAATATTTTTTTACTTAATGAAACATAAATTATTTCTCAAAGTTATTATTGCATTTTAAATATTCAAAACAAATAAATTCTTCATAATTAAACCATATAATCCAACAAACATAGAAATGACTCACAAATCCATGTAAGATAATATGAAAGCTAAAATATTAATTTCAAGTTATTATGAAAACATCATTTACATAAAATGTCTTAGAAAATTATTCAAATTCACTCAAAAGTTTTAGCACAACTTTAGAATATACAACATCTTCAAATGAATGACTAGATGTATATGAAGATTATCCATATTCTTCTCTACCATCAACTAGTGCGCCATCTAAGTCAGCATGTATACCCACCATTTTTAGATGGAAAAAGTCTTATAGATCTACGACTAGGTTTAGTAGACTCCCATATTAAGACTATTTCTTTTGGTAGGAACCTCTTGATAATATCTATGGTCCTGAAGTGAAGAGTACCTCTCTTGTTAATTTTAAGTCATAAGAAACTATGTCAACATCCTCCGATTTTAAAAGGCTAATGCAACGATGATTTATATTTGGATCGTTTATTTTTCTCTTTTAGTTGATTATTTTATCAACTACAATCTTAGGCTTGTACACACCATTGAATGGGTGTGTATCTATGGCATAAAAATGTACTTCAACTACTATACCATCTTCATTTTTTGTAATGACCTTTATAACCTTGGAAACCCAGAATGGATAACCATGTGGACCTCCATATTCTAACAATGTGATCACACAACCCTCCTTAATATCCTACATAGAACCCCCATAAAGGTCTTCCTTGTCTTCACATTGTGCACGTGATATTTTAGAACCAATATACATTTCACTTTCCTCTACCTATGAAGAATCAATAATACCTTGAGAATGTTGTTGTTCAAACATGTTTCTTTTCTCATATTCATTTGGCATATTTTGTGGCCAAATAAATGGAGTCTTAAAAAGTGTATCTTCATTTCTTGATCTTGAAGTGATGTCATTTTAATTATTGAAAATACTCCCACCAAACTGAATTAGCAGCATAAAGTACTCATATTTATCTCTAATAGATTATTTAATTTCTTCCAAGAATCTAGAATAATATATCTCTCTCTTATGCCTTTGTGGATTGTGGATTTCAATAGATGATTGTAATAACAATAGATTTTATGCAAATATGGGACAATTTGGAATGAACTTAAAAAATTCTAAATTGATGATAGCCCCCATTCTATAGTAGTTGAATACTTCTTGCCCCATATAAGTGGTTTCTCATCAATTTTTTTGATACAAAATTTATGTTGGAAGCTAATTCCATTAAGTTGTGTTGCACATAGTGTTTTCATTGATAGTAAGTGCCATCGATGTCAAAAGGGATGCCTAAGGAAGCAGAGGTAGCATCCATGAATAAGCATGATAGTCCGATCTCTTGCATGAACTCATCAAGTGACATCAAATAGATTTGAAGTTTATTAAGTTTTATGATGTTATGATTCCCTAATGAGCCTATGGATAGTATGGTATAGTAATCCTCATCAAGACCTTTCTAACAATATATCACACTCTAGAAAATTCCTCCCAGATGAGAAGTCATGGCTATTTGAATATGAGCATTGGGTGAAGGACCTAAACTATAGGGAAAAACCAAATGACACCAAATTTGTTCGAGAGTATGCATCTTCTAGGAAGATACATGGTTCAATGGTTAAGTCAACAATATATATCAATAAAAAAATGCATGATCTTTAATGATGTTAAAGGTCAACTATATTTCTCAGATATGATGGATCTAATGGCTAGATGAGAAATTGAATTACATATGACACATCAACCTACACAAAGTTTAACAAGGATTGTTGGCATGTTCTGTAGTGACATTTGGTAACTAGGTATTGGCCTTAAGTGATTACATGGACCCCTCAGTCGAACGTCACATAGCTCTCTTACAGAGTCAGTGATGACGTAGCAACTCTAACATGTGGCATGAGATTACAGGAGATGACATGGAAGCTTGTATGATGTGGAAAAGACATGGTATTAAACATTATTAAATGATGTCGGCAAGGTGATGTGGTGCCACCAGGGGTTTCCATGTGGCGAGTGCATTTGGTAGTTTTTGATTGGTGAAAATTTCAAATATGGGTGACACATAGCACCCCCCATGAGCTTCCACATGGCATGATGATATCATTTTGACATTATCACGTGGATGACCAAGGACCCAATCATAAGACACAATCATATGGATCTCGACACAAATGTTAATGTCATGGTCTAAGTGCTTAGGTTTTAGCATGGTCATATGATGTTATCATTGATTTTAAAATATATTTGAAAGAATAAACAATGTGGGCTTGGATAGGCCTCCATACCACATATCTACATATATACATATGCATGACTCTCCATTATCGAATTAACAATGAATGCTCCTGGAGGAGTAATATGTAACAAATATTTTGTGGTTGGTTTCATGCATGACTATGAGGGTCAAGTTATATTTTTGTTATTTTTCTGGCTATAGTTAGAATTCTATGTGATTGGAAATGAGAAATTAAAACCAGTTTCTTTATGAACCTTTTGACTATGTCCAAGTTCATTATTTGAAGAAGCTTGGAGTTCTATTTTGGAAAAAGTATCAGTTAAAATTTTTCTATATAGCTTTCTTTTGGTAGCCCAGTGACAAATTCCAACAATGGGACGAGATTCCTCTTTTTTAGAGGACCAATTTTGACTATTGAAGTGCTCAATTTGGACAAGGGAAAGTGTATTTTTGAAATAAAATCCCACGTGTGCATATTTGATCTGGTTGGCCCTAAAGAAAATTGGACACCCTTGGAAGGATATAAATACAAGTGACCTCAAACTCATTTGAAAAATCATAATTCTTATATTTTCTTTCTTTTTTTTTGGCTCACATAGGTCTTAGATAGGTTTGCGAAGAAATGGGTTCACATGAAGGTGAAATTGCAGGGTCTAAAGCTCACATCTCTATTTTAGGGTTTTTGGTCTCAGCCGAAGGCACGTCATGTAGAAATATTAGTTGCAGCCACATGTTGGTAAGCTCATGCTTCAGTCGCATGTAGAACACTTCCTCCCTACAGCTGGAAACTAGGGTTTGGTTTTTCATTTGACCACAGATTTTGCTTGTTGATCACATGGTTCGCAATTGGCCGCAGACAATGATTATTGATTACAAGCCCCTGAATCAAGATTTTTAGTATTAGCATTGTTGGGTTCATTTCATGAATATTTTTTAGTTAACGTTCCTGGATAGTTGTATGGATGAAGATGTGGATCATTGTACTCTATTTTGTTGAATCATTCAATGAAAATCTAATAAGAAGGATAATTTGAGAGAGTTTTCCCCATAGTTGGTTTTTCCCTGGTCTCCAACCAATCCTAGTGTCTCTATGTGTGAATTATTTTCTTATATTTTTCCTTTATGTCTCGCAATATTGATGATGACGTTGTTCTTTCTATATAGTTGGATATGTTGCCAAATAATGATGCAAATCTGAATAATGTTATGATGTTATGGGGTGAATTTAATATGGAAATAATGAAATGCAATTATCAAAGTAAAAAAAAAAATATAGCCTTAAGAAAAATTAACATGGTATCAAAGCTAAGCTAAATAAAAGTCATTAAATATCACTCCTATGAAGACACATTTGATGGATGCAAGAGAAGATGGAGGAGACCTAAAATAATACTAGGGTTTGAAGGAAACTCTAGGCAATTTGATTATCAGGGTTTTATGGATATTATGGGGTTAGGGTTTGGAAGAAACCATGTTTTATGACAAAGATTCAAGATATGCACTCTAGAAACCCTAGAATCATCAACATGAAGAGGTCCAAGCACTTGCGACATATTTTATGTATCCTTAAACGGAATAGTCTTATCTAGGCCTGATTATTGTTGAATTTGATGAATATATTGAAGGCTTCAATGTTATATGGCCAATGGAGAGTCATGACTCTTGAAGGCTAGTTCAAGGGGGAGGTGATCACCTCTAATTGAAGATAAGTACCTTTATATTTATGTTACCTCCTTGTGGTCCTATTCCTGTTTGAGTTTATTTAGTTGATTATTACTTATACTCACTACATGTATATGTGAGTATTTGGATACTTATAACCTATTGATGAGATGTGATAAGTGGATCCTTCTTGAGGATCATATGAGATGTAGGAAAAGATGGCTAGTGTAGTGATACATGTCAATTTTTCACCATGACACTTAGTCAGTTTATGGGTCTTTTACCATCTATGAACATGTTTGAACCAACTCCCTCAGAAGTCAAACAACCCAGAATATCTTGAAGTAGATGATAAATTTGGGGAAAAGAGCTATCACACCTTGTTAAGTTCCACCCATGCTATTTTTTCTAGAGTTTTTCGCGCATTCATTGAAATTAAATCTGAGAACAATGCAGAGTTGTGCTCTATCTACCACTATAAACTCGTGTATGTGAATTCAAGAAAGTAAAAATAAAAAGTACATTATAAAAACATAGTTGGTCAAATATTTCCCAACTAAAAGCTTCGAAGTGATGACTATTCGAACTATAACCCTCAAATGATGCATCTTAATCCCCTTTCTCATGGTAACCTAATCCCTTAATGAAGGAGTCTCGTCCTCCTCTTTTGGATCTTAAACGTCTTCCTCTTGGCCAATAAAATGACTAGAGGTTAGAGGGACTAAAGAGGTCAAAACTCAGAGAAGACAAACTGATGTCATTTGTTTGAAATTGGAAATCTTGTCTTATAAGGAGGAGATTGAAGGCATTTGGGAGGGACCTTATGGCATCAAGGCGAAGGTTCTAAGGCTCCTCTTAATCTTTGATTAATACAAATGAACACTTTCTCCCATTGATTTGTCTTATTGGAATAATTAATGGTTTACAATTGTTTATAATGTTTATTAAGGCAAATTCAATTCCTAATATCCTTGATCATTAGGTTAAGTTGTTTGGATTATCATATCGCATGTGCTTTTGATCCTTTTATGGTCGATGTTTGTAGGTCTTATCAAACATTAAAGAGCTGCATCAAATCACAAGAAGGGATCTTCATCGAGAATTTAGTGAAATAGGTAAGAGGCTTGTCCATTAGCTTTAATTATTATCATTCAAATAAGTTCAACTTAAGGAAATGGTAAATTCAATTGTCTTGCTTGTTTCTAATTTCCGTCAAGGATCAAGGGAGATTGCTCTTGTCTGCAAGAGGGATTTTTCTAGTGTAACAAATTGGAAACCATACAGGGGAACGTCTATGTTATTGTCTTTTTCCTTAGTTTTGCTTTCTGATTCTTCTAATCTAGCCAGACCCGAGTCTTTATAAATTAATGACCTTTCAGATCTGTGTGGTTGATTTTTCGAATTTTTATTTTTTCTTAAGTTTTTTACCCCTGCGTTGATTTTGTTTGATAACAGAGCGTAGTTCTATGCTAGTCTTTCCTTAGCAACAAAGCACATGCACTCTTTTTTCCACTATTTACCCATACATGCCTTGAGAATTTTTGAAAATATAGCTTTTGCTTCAACCCTGACTTGAGTTTTTTTGTTTTTTGTTTTTTTGTTTTTAAACTCAATTGAGTGCTTTGTTAATGATATTTGAGAATTAGGTCTTTTTGAAGAAATTACTTAAGGTTTTGCCTGGTTGATTTGCTGATTGATCAAAACTAGATTTTCCTTTTTCTTATGATATTCTTATTTTGTTATGTCAAATACACAAGTTAAGCTTTAGTTGTTTCTTATTTGTGGTCAAACTCATTTTGAATTGTAAATTAGGGTTTCTTGAGAGTGCTTTTGTGAAGTAATTGTGGTCTTTTTTGCTTGATAAAGGAGATTGTTGCTTTCATCTTGGAAATTACTCACAATTACATCCTATTATCATTAAATCAAAGAATTCATAGGGGAAAATGTGTTTTCTCCAACTCTCTTGATTGATTTCTATGTGCTTGAAGTTTTGAGTGATTAGAGATAAAGAGTATTTTGGATTATTTAATGTTTAGGGAAACTTGGAATTTGGTTTGTTGACTACATTTTCATTGGATTAGAGTGAAATTGGTTGCTTTAGAAAAATTGGAAAGGTTGTGAGTTTTTTCATTTCATAAAAAAAAAAAAAAAAAAAAAAAAAAAAAAAAAAAAAAAAAAAAAAAAAAAAAAAAAAAAAAAAAAAAATCAAATAAACTCATTCTTTTCTCTAAATAGGATTTCATCTAATTTGAAAGTTGCTATTGCATTTTTAAGTGCATTAATATTTTGAGTCGGTCATAACATCATAAGTTTCACCTTCATCGCCTATTGAGTAAAGAACAACTTAATAATACAACGTCAATTAAAATTCATCTAGAATTTTACATTTTTTAGGGCTCTTGTCACCTATAGTAGCTTATGTGTAGGGCTTTGGAATAGAGAAGGAAGTAAACTTTCCAAAGATACAAATGAACAATAGAATCTTGAGTTAGGGAGAAAAAATCCAATTATTTCTGTTTTGCTCTAAGAAGATCTTCTTGTACATGAGTTAAGCATGAGATCATGTCGAATCTGGCGAAGCGATCATACCCACTTCATCGGCCTAGATATAGTGATTTGCACATATTACAACTGTATCGAAAGGCACTTGGGGTCAATTAAAAGTAAACGTACAATTGATCATGTGGAGGAGCCTTTAAGGGGATTGAGCTTGTCACTCTGCCCTTGCACGTACGTCCAATCTTCGACTGTCCCCCCAGGTAAAATTGTTGTAATTGGTAAACTTAGTGACCACAATCCTAGGGCTCTACCTAAGGTGATGGCAGAGGGAAGGTCCTGTTGTACTTGGAACAGACGTTGACTAGACTCACTTGGACTTTTTTGAGGGTAATCTTTGCTCGAGATCATTTATAGTAGAGTTATTTGCACTAGATTGTTTCATTAAGCAGGTTGTTAGGGTAACTAGTTCCAAATGCTCATTTCTATAAAAAAATTCACCTTGATCACTGCGACGTTGGATATCATCACCAACTAGTAATTATTGATCTCTGTGAAGAGTCAGTTTGTATGGTTTGAACTCCTCGATTTTTAGCATGTGTTACTTTCTATGTTTTTTTTTACTTTTTAGAGACTTTAGGTGTAATTTAGATATTGTGTAATTGATCAATTGAAAAAATTTAATTGTTACGGAATTACCAAGGCAACCATGTAGAATACTCGAGGACCCCCCTGAGTATACACCGAGTCAGTTAGAAAAGATAAAAGTAAAAAAATCTAAATCATCAAGATCCAGAACTGCAGAAGAAACATAAACTTCTACTATTATAAACTTTTATGTAAAAGGAATTCAAGTTAATCAACTGATAACATCTACTACTCTAGGCCTTGAAGTGACAAAAACTGAATTTGATCAAACTCATAAATTAGCATCACACTTAGAAGGAACTCATTTACAAATTACTGAACTCGTCCAAAATGAATCAAATATTGGAGACTTTCCATATACAAATCCCATCTCTGAACCAGATATTGACGAACGTGACTCTGATATTTATGAGCCTGAGACTCATACACCTGCTACATTTCATATTCCATATCCTCCATATTCACCACGTGTGAAACTTATTTTTACTAATAGTCTCCCTCCTAGTCTCATTTCCATTGAAGAATTTGTTTCGAATGAAGAGGAAGAACCAATAATTTCATCCAGTTAACCTACAGATATCTTAGAGCTTTTGTTTAGATCTCTTCATCCTGACCCTTGGTATTTAACACCCTTGAACATTTTAGGACAAGGGATTCCACGATACATGACTCCTTATTCTACCATACCAAGTTTTGACTGGTCTATGATGACTTCTAGAAGTAACTCATCAAACAAATCTATGTTCTCTACTTCTCTAGAGTCAACATTGTATGGTGGTTTTCTACCACCTGGATATCACTCTCTTGCGGGAGCTTATTCAGGAGCTTCTTCTTCAAACTCATCTTCAAACATGTCAACTGGTGTAATTAACCCTACCAATGAAGGTTTGACATTTGAACAATTTACTAATATGATTTATTAATATTAGTCGCCTAGGGAGAAATTGTCATATCCTCCACCCAGAGGACAACATTTTGGTGGATCTTATCCTACAGCTGGGGGGCCACCCCTTGCTAGGAATTATCTTAATTATGCTCAAATGCCTCAAATAGGTTTTGGTCAACCTATTATTCCTCAACCCCTCATTGGAATGCCTTACCCTAGAATGAATACAAACTGGAACCCTTTGTTAAATAAACAGTGAATTCCAATTGCATCTCAAATGCATGTTTATCAACTTGTTCAACATATTGGATAACCTGTACAACAATTACCTTTTCAAGGTATTCCATTTCAAGCCCAGCCAACTATCCAGGTTAATCCATCGACACCTACCTAGCAACCACTTCAACATCCTGTCCCAAGTACTCCTCAAACCTTGGTACAGTCTGCTATACCAACAACTATTCAAAACCTAGGTTCAGTTTCGCCTCAAACTCCCATTCTAGGAGTATTGCAGGTAACTATCCCACTTATATCACAAGTAATTGTGAAACCCCTTTTTTAGTCTTTACGTCAGGTATCTAGTGTTCAATATATTCCTACAATTTCATCAATGCCCCAAATACATGGTGTACAGCCTAACGCCCCATATATGCAAGTGTCGTTTCAAGGGCAACCTTTCCAAGGTTTGCCCTAGAGTTTGTTTCTTCAAGGTCCACCTTTTCAAGCTCAATTTCTCCAAGGTCAACCTTTGCAAAATCAACCCTTTCAAGGATAGTTCATTCAAGGTCAAATGGGTCAGACTCTCCCTTTTCAGAATCAACTATACCCAAGTCATATGTTTCAACAACCTATACAACCGAAATACGGTATGGTTCATCATGGATATCCAAGAGGTATGCAAGTTCCAACTGCTCATGCTATTCCATGATATACCAAATATCCTCCTCTCGATATGGGACTCATCCCTCAGGGTTATCAATATCCATCTCAAGCTCCTAACTATCAGTTTCCCTTCATTGCAACTTTGGATTTTCCTGACCTCTCTCGGTTAACTAATGAACCAGTTCTTTATTTACCATTTTGGCCAGCCATTCCTACTAAGTTGCTCAGTGATATTCCTAAGTTTGAAGGTAAGTTGGGTGAAGATCCATCCAACCATGTTATTACATATCATCTTTGGTGTCTGTCCAACTCATTAATCGACGATTCTATTAGATTACAACTTTTTCAACAAACCTTAACCGATTTAGTAGCCAATGGTATATAGAATTGTCATGCACTTCCTTCAGCACATTTAATGCCCTTTCTACATATTTTTTGACCCATTTTTAGTTTCCCATTCGATATGATAATGTGTTGTAGCGGCTACAAACACCCTCCAAATTTTTTCCTTAGCTTCGTTTTGGAGCCTCCCTTCCAACCTTCACAACATCTTGTCTTGCCTTATCAAGTTCACAAGCTTCAGTGTTTTTCTTGCACATAGGTAGCCTGTCGATCACAACCTGATGCATGCCCCTCACAGGTTTTTCAGTCGGACTTGGTCCAGCTGTAGGCTGAGCAGCTTCCCCAAGAAAATTGCGCATTTCTGGAGGGAAACCAACATTCCCTCCAGAAATTGTGCAATACTATTTGGCAACCTGCTGGGCTCCAAGATTACACAACTTTTCCAGTCAACACTCCCAGCAGGAATTGTGCAATTTTCCTCAGCAGGGCTTCTCAACCCAGAATTTGTGTGAATCTAGGCAGCAGTCAGTTGCTTTACCTTGAAATTGCTCAAATCTCCTAGGCAGCCAGCCCAGCTCCCAACCAGAAATGCGCATTTTCTCCCAGCAGTTGAGCAGCGTCTTGCATCTGCAACTGAGTTGACTGGTTCCCTCCGGGACCGAGAAAAACTGACTTGCGCTTCTCCCAAGACAACATGCAAAGGCATCTCTTGTTTCAGGGATATTTTTTCTAGCAGTTGGAGGTTACATGCAAGGATCATTTCAGAAACCTCCCACCAAGTGTTGCTTTCCTTAGGTTTGTAGCATGTGTGTCACAACCTCGATGTAATCAAAACTCATCAACTGGATGTTGCAGAGATCATTCCTCACATCAACCTTGCATCTCTGGCATCCCACATCACATCTAGGAGTTTTCGCGACATTCAACTCAGCTGATTTGGGGTAAGCTCGCTTCCCATGCCTTCTGTTGCATTTATGTCGCTTTTTGTGTTTTATCTTATGTGAGTATTGTTTACTTGATTTCAGTCAGCGCTTGTTTTCGTTTACATGTATATTAGCTTGTCTTATCATTGTTTAAGTTTTCATTGCTATCTCACTGTTGTCACATGCATGAAACTATTTTACACGAATGGTCATCGATTCAGAGGCTCGCCTCACCCACATGCATGTTGTTCCATTTTCTAAATCAATCATTCGTCATTTTCATGCATGATCATTCACTTATTCTTACACTCAGTATTACCATGCATTCACACTCACAGTCACTTTCAGTTGCTCATCAACGAGTCTGGGCAATCTTGACCCTGACTCTCCCTCACCAAGACAACATTGCACAATCCTAAGAGGGAAGGTTATGTCTTCCTCTCAGGAAATGCACATTTATGCCCAATGATTGTCCCCCATGACTGTTTTTCACATTTCCGAGGGAAAGTGACTGCTGGCCCAGAAACTTTTGCAATTCAGTCACTGAGCCTATAGCCATTGCCAGTTGAGATTGTGCATTGCGCAATTCTAGTAGTCAGCAGCTAGACTAGACTGTGCATTACACAATTCTAGCAGTCAGTCAATCTCCCAGCAACCCAGACTGTGCCTTGCGCAGTCTCCTCACCTCCCAGCCAAAATTGTGCAACCTTTATGATCAGTCACACAAGTATGTTGCAAGTCGGTTCTCAAGTTCATTTTAGTTTTCGACTAACAAATTGCTTTCCATGAGTGTTGCCATGTCTCCAGGTATTTTAGGTGTTCATCTGCGTCTCAGCAGTATAGGTGTAATGGTTTCCAAGAGGGAAGAGTCGAAGACAATGCTCAGAGCACACCTGGAGATGTAGCCGATTAAATGTCTATGATCTTGCCTAATCATGAAGACATCAAGTTGTTTGTAGACAAGAAAATCAAGATATCACAGTGAGAAGAATCATGAACATCAACTGAAGGAAACATACCAAATGCAGTGAGAGCAGCGAACACAACGAATGCAGCAAATGAAATGAATGCTAGAGGAAGGTTGTTGACAACATAGAGGTGGAACAAAGTTGCAAGATCAAGAAAATCCACTAATGATGAAAGCAACTTGGGAGACCGAGGCTATGAGGTGATGGCGTGACATGAATATCACGCGAAGACAGACGAATGAGTTGTAGTAAGAACAATCACAACAATGGGCGTAACATGCACTCACAGATGAAACTGCACCCGTACAAGTTAAAGATCCATCCCAGCAGCTGGCATGGATCAAACATGGTGAGCAGCGTTGTTGATCTCATGCAAGGGTTTTAGTAGCATGCATGTCATTGTGCACACAAATTCAATCCAACCCATTCAACATGCTCACTAAGGCGAAGACAAGAAGCGAGTCCAACTGAAGTTGAACATGTACTTCAACAATTCGATGCACATGAACACCAGCACACACTTGAAGATCAGCACAGGCACTATGCATCAGTGTGTGCTGGTTCAGCCGCACCCAAGAAGACCATGCACATGTTAGCAGACAAGTTGGATGAAGGAACCAAACCAATGCACCAGATACAACAGAGGCAAGAGTTTGCTTCAGCAAGATGTCACCATGGGGTGTATGACACCATCACAGATGACCAAGCTTCACATCAGCTCGCCACCTTCACCATCATAAGCATGTCAAAGAGTTGGTCTCATCATAAGGGATCGAGTGTCAGTGATGTCTTGTATTGCTTGCTCAAGCCAATTTTGTCTCAATGTTGATTCAAGTGTCAATAGTTGGATGTAATAATCATAGAGTAGGTGAAGAGTCATGAGGGTAGTTGAACTATCACAAAGGGGAATGGCAAGGGTCACCCCACCCTTTGCTATAAATGGTCCCTCAAAACTAATTGTAAGGGATTTTGGTCAGCCAAACTTTTGTTAAGACTATCTTGAAGAATGCTTAATAGTATTGTAACGCGCCCTGGCTTCTCCACTGCATAGAGCTAGTACTCTCTTTGGAGGAGCAGGCGGATGTGGCTGTAACGTTCTAGTATTGGGGCTAACAAGTTTACATGGATGTATTGTATGATTGGAATTTACACTTCCTTATATAATAAGAGCCAACAAATTTTCATGCATATGTTGCTATTGTAATTGGACTGTTGTTGGCTTATATGGGCTTGACCTAGGTTCAGAAGAGTTATTTAGCCAAACAAATCCCACAGCTACCACCCCTTTCAGCAACAGCCCGCAGAGCATGGACTGATGTCTCACCCTAGGTAGTAGTGGAGGGCGCTAGAACCAGATTTCCGCACCCTTGGGATGTCTAGATGTGGTCTGGAGGCTTCACGCACCGTTCTGCAGCCCCGCATTGCTCTGCTTCCGCGCAGATCTGAAACATGGCTACTTTTCAATACTAATTACTTAATGGTTTGTTATAGATCAGATCTACTTATGAGGATCTTTAAGTAAACATTTAATCAAGATAACCAGTGAGCGCACTTAACAGAGATACAGATTTGTATTAACCTAGAACATAAACATGCACATAAAGAATCAATAGAAACATCAATCATAAATCAACCAGATCTACAATAGCTCAGATTAACACAGAGTTTCAAAATCAAATTATCTTTATTTCCACTTTATTCATGATACATCCAGATCTACCCTGCATACTCAGCTGCAGGGGTCTGTGCACACAGTTGCGAACTCTACTAGGCCTCTGTGCACACAGCTGTAGAGTTTATATCCACTACCCAATACCCCCTACTCGGACTTATAGATGCTCCAAAACTCCTTAGCTCATGCACCAATTACCATTCAGATCATTCATCATCAAAAACTAACTGCCTTCTACCCTTAGAGCCCCACTCTATTTATACATTCCCATGGTCCACGATCCATGGGCGAGCCAACTCAATTTACATTTCTTTACATTCTTTTTGGGCGGACTACCCTTTGACTCAACTTATCAAAAATCGCGCTCCGCACATCCTCAGAGTCTTTACCCTATTCTTTACCCAAAATTTCGGGCTTTGTGCCCCATGACCGTTACATGGGGCTTCTTCTACCCAATAGTGCCCCAACACAATCATCGTGACTCATCCTGGGTCACTCATCAGAGCGACAAGACACGCTGCCTTGGCTTCATGGTTCACCTCCTCTTTGAGTGACGCTCTTCGTCCTACTGCTCCTTCGTTGTCTCCTGCAATGCTCTATTCGGCTCCTGCTTCATTTTTATTACCAATTCTCGCAACCGATAATGCTCATTCTACTCTGCTTGGTTAACAGAGAACACCCCCTCATAGTATTTAAGCTCTAGTGGGGGAGCCGTATACGGGACCTCCTTGTACCACCGCAGCCACTTCCTACCTTCGTATCTGCTCTTTGCACTATCTGCTGTAGCTTGTGTTGCAATTTTGCAAGACCTTTGTTGTTGTTTTCGAGATCCCAATCCTCAAGGTACATCAAAGACGAGTTATTAACTACGTTTCTACCAGTGGTCTCCATATTTTCATCCTTTCTCTTTTCTGTTGTAGTTCGTCAGCCTTCCCCTGGGCGAGGCAGTGGCAGCTGAACCAATTCTACTTCATGTCTCCCATTTTTCGGTACATCCCCTACTGTTGATGTTGAACTCTGCGTGGCACCCATAGCTATCAACACCATGTTCCTCAGAGAGCGTTGTATTTCCATCGGCTAGATCACCACCCTCGGTCTTACTCCTTGTGCAGAGATAATGAAAAGTTCCATATCAATAACCAGCTTGTGTTTTCTAGAATTTTAGGTCACCCAGTGGATTCCCCTCTATGATTTATAAGCGTTTCGAATTTCAAATTCACTAGCTCCCACCTGTTCTAGTGTGATCGTGTTAAACTTGTGGTAGCTCATTCCATATCTGGCTCATACACGTTCTCTTAATTTCCCGCCGCCCGCTCGTCCCTGCCATAACTTAACTTTCTTGTCATGAATAGTGGTGCTAACAGTCATCTCTCGACTGTTCCATGCAGTAGTGCAGTCCTTCAGCTGCAGCTGCGATCTAGTGGACTAAGTAACTTGGGAGAGAACTGTTTTGTTGCGTCGGCCTCCTGCAGACTTGTTTATTGTCCCACACGTTCTTTCAACTGCTTGGGGCATTGAGGTTGTAGTTTCTACCACTAGTCAGGTGTTCGCACCTCTGGTGCGATTTCGCAATTTCCCTGCCAGCCCGGGCTGCGAACACCGCTCGAGCGCCTGGGTAGCCGTTCTTTCATTATGCACCGTTGTGGGGGTTTGTTCTTACTTGGGTGTGGGCTCAACCATGATAGCAGGGTCACAGCTCGTTCTTGTTCGACGGGATCCCCGACCGGGTCGAATATCCTTACGTGTAGAGGGCTCAGTTTCTGTGAGCGTCACAACATGGCATTCTGCTAAATCCATCTCCTCGTAGTGCACTTTGGTTTCTTGGTTGCGCCCATAGTTTGTTGACATCGCGGGGCCTGCGGCTCCCATGCTTTTTCTGAGCTTCCTTCCATCTCCTATTACAGGCCCATTTAACCCGTGGCACCCACAACTTCCCATGGGGTTGTTTTATTGTACGGCTGCTGTGTGTGCTTTCCTCTAGGTCCCTGCTGACCCTGTCATTGACTGTTGGCGAACTGTGTTGCTGTGGCAGATTTGGGCTGCTAATTCTAAGTGGGCTGGGTGTTTGCACATCATACACCTTCAGCCTATGCTGGTGAGGGATGCTTACCCCACTTTTCTCTTTAATTCGTGTGTGCGCCTTCCTTCAATATCCGCGCCACTTCCTTCGCATCTTTCGGGATTGCACCTTTTCCTTAACCAATGGTTGCGCGTGGTGTTGTAGAGACTTTCGGCGGGTTTGGTTTCAACTCCATCAATTTGCATTGATCGAGTGGTTCTTTTGCTTTCATGACAATCTCCTTAGCTGGTTGCTCCTTGGCCCCTATTGTGACCATCCTGTTACAATTTAGTGTGGTTACTTCATGCAGTTGGTTCTGCCATCGTTCAACCTCTTCATCTGAGTCCGACGTGCAAGAACTGTCATAGTCCCATGAGAGTCTACCGTCTGCTGTTGGATTTACCCTGTCCTAATCTTACATTGTGATCTAGTAGATGCAATCCAATTCACCGTCACTGTCTTTGTCACACACAGGTTCAGTATAGTGTGCCCCTTTAGCTGGATCTAATGGAACCACTACGCGGAGAGATTTCTTTTTGAATATCATTTTTCATTTCTTGAGGTTGATGACTCCATTCATATCCATTGCCCAATCTATCCCTAACAAATTCGGATATGGGTTACTGACATCCACAATTTCGATGACCTCAAAATCATTTTGTGTGCTAGTGCCATCGATGTCCACTGTAACCCCTTGCAGTCTTCCCATAGGTAGGATCTTTTGTTGGTTAGCCATCTGCAATTGGATCGGGGACCAGTGCAGTGTAGGCTTGCCCATGCGCTCCCAAGTCTGTTTCGCTAGGACATTCACGTTCGGACCCCAAATCCTAAACGACCTGGTCCATCTCATAGTCTCCAATCTGGACAGTCAGGCGCATTTCCCGTCTGGTCCGCGATGCATGTCTTCCCAATTTTTGAACTACACAATGTTCACTCCACCCTGTGCGTTTATTTATCAATTCTTGTAAGCCTTTAACTGCCCTGTTTTCATGAAGCAATTTTATGCATATCTCTAAAAAGGTAGTTAGCATTGAGGGATCCTTGTTCAGCTCAGGCTGATCCCTACTACCCAGGGTAGAGACCTCCACAAAACTCTCCCTAGCTTCCAGATATGTCTCCCTGCCAACCCCTACGTCCTCCTTAGTTAAGTTCCCTTTTTCCTCTCATGTGGTCACGCCACTCCTGAGTACCATGTTTACTTTGGGGTCTTTGTTACGGGGTTCGGACCTCATCATCTGTACAGTTTGCATTGTCGTAGGTGGCACTACCCTTTTTTCAGGAATTTGTGCTATCAGTTTGGGGCAATTTATCAAATCATGATCGAATTGCTCACAGTAAGTGCATGATATTCTGGTTGGGTTGGTACAGTCCTGTGCATAATGTCCTGGTCCTCCACAGTTGTAAAAGATTAGCTGCTTACAACCCCTTCCTGGCCCAATTTCGCCCTGTCCTCGTCCGCGTCCCTGGAACCCACCGCACGTGATCGCCGAGGCTAGATCCTGACCTCACGCCTTAGTCTGAATTTTATAGGTCAGTGACTGGTCCATCAATAATTGATAACTACGACAGTCTTATTCCTCGTGGCCCACCAATCTTCAAAAGTTGTGAAATAGCTGTTGGGGGGGTATCTCATGTTCTGTAATAGATGGCAATTGTCCATGGCATGCTTTCCTCCCTCCTGACATATCGCACACCAGAGTGCAGGCACCGCTCTTGGCCCTGTACCTCTGGTCAAAATGGCGTTGGTCCCCCCGCTGCCCCATATTTTGCAAAGACTGGACAATGATCTTTATCGTGACCCTGGCTTCTACACTTTATACACCATACTTCCTCCTGGGCTTCTGGGTGAGGTGCCTGTTTATGTTTTAACTTCTTCATTTCTAAACACATGGTTTGTATTTGCACTTGGATTTGCTGAACTTCCAACCCCGGGTCCTGTAACGGAGTTTTGTGCAACCTCATCACTGTCTCCAATGCTTCAGCCTGGGTTGAGATCATTTGTTGTGACAAAGTCATCCTCAAATGCGGTGTCAATGACACCACAAACCAAGCGCAGTGATGTGCATCTGACAGTGTCATGTTCGCTTCGCGAATGGTACTTTTCAGTCTTTGATCCAGATCCCACAGGGTTTATCTAGGTATCATCGCGATCTCCTTGAACCTTATGATCGACTGTGTTTCTGACTTTGGTCGGTTAAATTCTTTCTTCAATTCAGTCTGTATCTCTGTTGTCCCCGTATTCGGGTGATCGCTTGAGTACTTTATATACCATGTCAATGCACAGTCCTGCAGCATGCTAACTAAGGTAGCCTTTCTGATATTATCATCCATAATTTTGTGTTCATCCCATAGTAATGTCACCACGAACTGAAATTTTTCTAGATCTTTGCTCCCTACTCCTTTGAATACCGGTAACTGGATCGTGCTTGTCATTTTGTTTGCACGTCAGTGTACTCTGAACTAATACTATTTCTGATCCCTTCGACCCTTAAATTCTTTCTTCATAGAGTTCCAGCGTTCCTACATTAGACACCTCTTAGGCAGAGCCCGGTCCCAGCAATGGAGCCATTTGTTGGCTTATATGGGCTTGACCCAGGTTTGGAAGAGTTATTTAGCCAAACAAATCATATAGCTATTGGCCCTTTTGGCAACAGCCTACACAGCGCGGACTGAGGTCTCACCCGAGGTAGCAAGGGAGGGTGCTGGAACCAAGTTTCCACACCCCTTGGATGTTTAGATGTGGTCTAGAGGCTTCGCGCACCGTTCTATAGCCCCGCGCCGCTCTGCTTCTGCGCAGATCCAAAACATGGCTACTTTTCAATACTAATTACTTAATGGTTTGTTATAGATCATATCTACTTATGAGGGTATTTAAGCAAACATTTAATCAAGATAACCAGTACGTGCACTTAACAGAGATACAGATTTGTATTAACCAAGAACATAAACATGCACATAAAGAATCAATAGAAACATCAATCATAAATCAACCAGATCTGCAATAGCTCAGATGAACACAGAGTTTCAAAATCAACTTATCTTTATTTCCACTTTATCCACAATACATCTAGATCTACCCTATGCACTCAGCTGTAGGGGTCCATGCACACAGCTGCAGACTCTACCAAGCCTTTGCGCACATAGTTACAGAACCTCTATCCACTACCCAATACCCCTGACTCGAACTTACAGATGCTCCAAAACTCCTTAGCTCATGCAACCATTACCATTCAGATCATTCATCATCAAAAACTAACTGCCTTCTACCCTTATAGCCTCGTTCTATTTATACATTCCCATGGTCCACGATCCATGGGTGGGCCGACTAAATTTACATTTATTTACATTATTTTTGGGTGGACTACCCTTTGACTCAACTTATTACAAGTCACGCTTCATGCATCCGCGGAGTCTTTACCCTATCTTTACCCAAAGTTTCGGGCTTTGTGCCCCATGACCGTTACATAGGGCTTCTGCTACCCAACAATTGCTCCGATTGCTTAGCAATATATGTTGTTTAACTTATGTAATTGTGTATGAACTACTTCATATGTGATTATATGAATCTTGTTGCAGATGTGATGTTGGTTTATCCATCACTTTGGATTTTAAATTGATCTGCTTTCTAGCTTGTGATGCATCTTCGCTCATGTGTTCCCTTCTCAACTGAGTACTGCTACAGATTTCTAAGGGGCACACTCATCTCACCCCCTATGTGTTAGAACCTCTGATTCACCTTCCTTGACTCACTGTAGCGGTCACACCCTTACTATTGATAAAGTTATCTTACTTGCCTCTATGCAACATCGTGGTCAAGGCATTACCTTACAACCCACTACTGGGACTCCTACACCAAACAGTCTGAGGTCTAATTGGGACTTCTTACCGAGGAGATCCCCTTGACATGTTGGCGGGTCTAGCATCGTAAACATAATGGAACCGAATTTTAACTTCTTTAAAGTAATCAACGTCAACCCATATCTCAGATCACATTCACGAATGGAGATGAAGACGTCGCCTAGTTAAATTTTACATTCCAGACCAGATTTTGGCTGAATGGTTCATAAAATTTGTTTTACCGGTAATAATTGAAGATGTAGCCAAAGGAGGTGTTGTAACTGAAGAGCAAGTAATTCTCATGATCAATACCTTGATCTTGTTTATACTCAGTCTGGTAATTTGTATGAAAAGATCCCAGATTTACCCCGACCTGGTCAAACTAATCCAACCCTTATAGGATCACATGCCGCAGATGGCATGATTGGTTTTGTAAGCCAAAAATATAAGACTAAAAATAAAAATTCTAAGAAAACTCATATTTTGGCTCTATCTAATTCCCCTGAAGAAGATCCTTCTCCCAAAATTACTTTGGAAATTAATGTGTCGAGTCATTTACCAGAAAGGGTAAGCAATCCAAAAATAAGAAAAAGGGAAAAGGAAAAGCTAAATAAGACACTCATTCTAAGGAGAAATCAAACAAGAATGAATTGTCTAATGAAAAGAAGAAACCATGGTATCCTTGCTTAATTTGTGATGAAGATAATTACACCAAGGAGTGCACACATCGTTCCAAAGTTTCTAAATTTGTCAAAATTTCACTCACTCCCGCTGTTTTGAAGGATCCTTTTCCTCCCCAAAACAGTGAAATGGTTTCTCATGACCAACCCTCCTAATCCACATCAACATATATCATGATGGTGTCTTCAAAATTTATGGTAGCAACAAGATCCAAAGATTAGACGTCAAAGAGTCCTGTTGAAGATGGAGATGACTCCAGTCTAGCTGGTCAAACTCCACGTCTACTCCTTCTTTTAAACCATTGCATATTGAGAAACCAAACCTGATATGATAATTCGTCTGCCTCCCAAGGGTATGCTTTGAAAGTCAACCTTTAATCCTCATGTTAGGGCTGCTCATAACTATAACATCGTCGAAGATTAGGTTATGTCACCTTCGATAATGTCGGCTCTTGAATTACTGCAAATTTTTCCAACACAAAGGAAGTTATTATTATCAGCCATAGGAGTAGTGGATCCTCATGACTCCAATTTAATTCTATTGTAGTTCGTCAGCCTTCCCCTGGTCGAGGCGGTGGCAGCCGAACCAATTCTACTTCATGTCTCCCATTTTTCGGTACATCCCCTACTGTTGATGTTGAACTCTGCGTGGCGCCCATAGCTATCAACACCATGTTCCTCAGAGAGCGTTGTATTTCCATCGGCTAGATCACCACCCTCGGGCTTACTCCTTGTGCAGAGATAATGAAAAGTTCCATATCAATAACCAGCTTGTGTTTTCTAGAAGTTTAGGTCACCCAGTGGATTCCCCTCTATGATTTATAAGCGTTTCGAATTTCAAATTCACTGGCTCCCACCTGTTCTAGTGTGATCGTGTTAAACTTGTGGTAGCTCATTCCATATCTGGCTCATACACGTTCTCTTAATTTCCCGCCGCTCGCTCATCCCTACCATAACTTAACTTTCTTGTCATGAATAGTGGTGCTAACAGTCATCTCTCGACTATTCCATGCAGTAGCGCAGTCCTTCGGCTGCAGCTGCGATCTAGTAGACTAAGTAACTTGGGAGAGAACCGTTTTGCTGCGTCGGCCTCCTGCAGACTTGTTTATAGTCCCACACGTTCTTTCAACTGCTTGGGGCATTGAGGCTGTAGTTTCTACCACTAGTCAGGTGTTTGCACCTCTGGTGCGATTTCGCAATTTCCCTGCCAGCCCGGGCTGCGAACACTGCTCGAGCGCCTGGGTAGTCGTTCTTTCATTATGCGCCATTGTGGGGGTTTGTTCTTACTTGGGTGTGGGCTCAACCATGATAGCAGGGTCACAGCTCGTTCTTGTTCGACGGGATCCCCGACCGGGTCGAATATCCTTACGTGTAGAGGGCTCAGTTTCTGTGAGCGTCACAACATGGCATTCTGCTAAATCCATCTCCTCGTAGTGCACTTTGGTTTCTTGGTTGTGCCCATAGTTTGTTGACATCGCGGGGTCTGCGGCTACCATGCTTTTTCTAAGCTTCCTTCCATCTCCTATTACAGACCCATTTAACCCGTGGCACCCACAACTTCCCATGGGGTTGTTTTATTGTACGGCTGCTGTGTGTGCTTTCCTCTAGGTCCCTGCTGACCCTGTCATTGACTGTTGGCGAACTGTGTTGCTGTGGCAGATTTGGGCTGCTAATTCTAAGTGGGCTGGGTGTCTGCACATCATACACCTTCAGTCTATGCTGGCGAGGGATGCTTATCCCACTTTTCTCTTTAATTCGTGTGTGCACCTTCCTTCAACATCCGCGCCACTTCCTTCGCATCTTCGGGACTGCACCTTTTCCTTAACCAATGGTTGCGCATGGTGCTGTAGAGACTTTCGGTGGGTTTGGTTTCAACTCCATCAATTTGCACTGATCGAGTGGTTCTTTTGCTTTCATGACAATCTCCTTAGCTGGTTGCTCCTTGGCCCCTATTGTGACCATCCTGTTACAATTTAGTGTGGTTACTTCATGCAGTTGGTTCTGCCATCGTTCAACCTCTTCATCTGAGTCCGACGTGCAAGAACTATCACAGTCCCATGAGAGTCTACCGTCTGCTGTTGGATTTACCCTGTCCTAATCTTGCACTGTGATCTGGTAGATGTAATCCAATTCACCATCACTGTCTTCGTCACACACAGGTTCAGTATAGTGTGCCCCTTTAGCTGGATCCAATGGAACCACTACGCGGAGAGATTTCTTTTTGAATATCATTTTTCATTTCTTGAGGTTGATGACTCCATTCATATCCATTGCCCAATCTATCCCTAACAAATTCAGATATGGGTTACTGACATCCACAATTTTGATGACCTCAAAATCATTTTGTGTGGTAGTGCCATCGATGTCCACTGTAACCCCTTGCAGTCTTCCCATAGGTAGGATCTTTTGTTGGTTAGCCATCTGCAATTGGATCGCGGACCAGTGCAGTGTAGGCCTGCCCATGCGCTCCCAAGTCTGTTTCACTAGGACATTCACGTTCGGACCCCAAATCCTAAACGACCTAGTCCATCTCATAGTCTCCAATCTGGACAGTCAGGCGCATTTCCCATCTGGTCCACGATGCATGTCTTCCCAATTTTTGAACTACACAAGGTTCACTCCACACTGTGCATTTATTTATCAATTCTTGTAAGCCTTTAACTTCCCTGTTGTCATGAAGCAATTTTATGCATGTCTCTAAAAAGGTAGTTAGCATTGAGGGGTCCCTGTTTAGCTCAGGCTGATCCCTACTACCCAGGGTAGAGACCTCCACAAAACTCTCCCTAGCTTCCAGATATGTCTCCCTGCCAGCCCCTACGTCCTCCTTAGTTAAGTTCCCTTTTTCCTCTCATGTGGTCACGCCACTCCTGAGCACCATGTTTACTTTGGGGTCTTTGTTGCGGGGTTCGGACCTCATCATCTGTACATTTTGCATCGTCATAGGTGGCACTACCCTTTTTTCAGGAATTTGTGCTATCAGTTTGGGGCAATTTATCAAATCATGATCGAATTGCTCACGGTAAGTGCATGATATTCTGGTTGGGTTGGTACAGTCCTGCGCATAATGTCCTGGTCCTCCATAGTTGTAACAGATTAGCTGCTTACAACCCCTTCCTGGCCCAATTTCGCCCCGTCCTCATCCGCGTCCTTGGAACCCACTGCACGCGATCGCCGAGGCTAGATCCAGACCTCATGCCTTAGTCTGAATTTTATAGGTCAGTGACTGGTCCATCAATAATTGATAACTACGACAGTCTTATTCCTCGTGGCCCACCAATCTTCAAAAGTTGCGAAATAGCTGCTGGGGGGGTATCTCATGTTCTGTAATAGATGGCAGTTGTCCATGGCATGCTTTCCTCCCTCCTGACATATCGCACACCAGAGTGCAGGCACCGCTCTTGGCCCTGTACCTCTGGTCAAAATGGCGTTGGTCCCCCTGCTGCCCCATAGTTTGCAAAGACTGGACAATTATCTTTATCGTGACCCTGGCTTCTACACTTTATACACCATACTTCCTCCTGGGCTTCTGGGTGAGGTGCCTGTTCATGTTTTAACTTCTTCATTTCTAAACACATGGTTTGTATTTGCACTTGGATTTTCTGAACTTCCAACCTCGGGTCCTGTAACGGAGTTTCGTGCAACCTCATCACTGTCTCCAATGCTTCAGCCTGGGTTGAGATCATTTGTTGTGACAAAGTGATCCTCAAATGCGGTGTCAATGACACCACAAACCAAGCGCAGTGATGTGCATCTAACAGTGTCATGTTCGCTTTGCGGATGGTACTTTTCAGTCTTTGATCCAGATCCCACAGGGTTTATCTAGGTATCATCGCGATCTCCTTGAACCTTATGATCAACTGTGTTTCTGACTTTGGCCGGTTAAATTCTTTCTTCAATTCAGTCTATATCTCTGTTGTCCCCGTATTCGGGTGATCGCTTGAGTACTTTATATACCATGTCAATGCACGGTCCTGCAGCACGCTAACTAAGGTAGCCTTTCTGATATTATCATCCATAATTTTGTGTTCATCCCATAGTAATGTCACCACGAACCGAAATTTTTCTAGATCTTTGCTCCCTACTCCTTTGAATACCGGTAACTGGATCATGCTTGTCATTTTCTTTGCACGTCGGTGTACTCTGAACTAATAATGTTTCTGATCCCTTCGACCCTTAAATTCTTTCTTTATAGAGTTCCAGCGTTCCTACATTAGACACCTCTTAGGCAAATCCCGGTCCCAGCAATGGAGCCATTTGTTGGCTTATATGGGCCTGACCCAGGTTTGGAAGAGTTATTTAGCCAAACAAATCCTGTAGCTACTGGCCCTTTTGGCAACAGCCTACACAGCGCGGACTGAGGTCTCACCCGAGGTAGCAAGGGAGGGTGCTGGAACCAAGTTTCCACACCCCTTGGATGTTTAGATGTGGTCTAGAGGCTTCGCGCACCGTTATATAGCCCCGCGCCGCTCTACCTCTGCACAGATCCAAAACATGGCTACTTTTCAATACTAATTACTTAATGGTTTGTTATAGATCATATCTACTTATGAGGGTATTTAAGCAAACATTTAATCAAGATAACCAGTACATGCACTTAACAGAGATACAGATTTGTATTAACCCAGAACATAAACATGCACATAAAGAATCAATAGAAACATCAATCATAAATCAACCAGATCTGCAATAGCTCAGATGAACACAGAGTTTCAAAATCAACTTATCTTTATTTCCACTTTATCCACGATACATCTAGATCTACCCTATGCACTCAATTGTAGGGGTCCATGCACATAGCTGCAGACTCTACCAGGCCTTTGTGCACATAGTTACAGAACCTCTATCCACTACCCAATACCCCTGACTCAAACTTACAGACGCTCCAAAACTCCTTAGCTCATGCAACCATTACCATTCAGATCATTCATCATAAAAAACTAACTGCCTTCTACCCTTATAGCCCCGTTCTATTTATACATTCCCATGGTCCACGATCCATGGGTGGGCCGACTCAATTTACATTTATTTACATTATTTTTGGGTGGACTACCCTTTGACTCAACTTATTACAAGTCACGCTTCATGCATCCGCGGAGTCTTTACCCTATCTTTACCCAAAGTTTCGGGCTTTGTGCCCCATGACCGTTACGTAGGGCTTCTGCTACCCAAGAACTGCTCCGATTTCTTAGCAATATATGTTGTTTAACTTACGTAATTGTGTATGAACTACTTCATATGTGATTATATGGATCTTGTTGCAGATGTGATGTTAGTTTATCCATCACTTTGGATTGTAAATTGATCTGCTTTCTAGCTTGTGATGCATCTTCGCTCATGTGTTCCCTTCTCAGCTGAGTACTGCTACAGATTTCTAAGGGGCACACTCATCTCACCCCCTATGTGTTAGAACCTCTGATTCACCTTCCTTGACTCACTATAGCAGTCACACCCTTACTATTGATAAAGTTATCTTACTTGCCTCTATGCAACATCGTGGTCAAGGCATTACCTTACGACCCACTACTGGGACTCCTACACCAAACAGGCTGAGGTCTAATTGGGACTTCTTACTGAGGATATCCCCTTGACATGTTGGCGGGTCTAGCATCGTAAACATAATGAAACTGAATTTTAACTTCTTTAAAGCAATCAACGTCAACCCATATCTCAGATCACATTCACGAATGGAGATGAAGACGTCGCCTAGTTAAATTTTACATTCCAGACCAGATTTTGGCTGAATGGTTCATAAAATCTGTTTTACCGGTAATAACTGAAGATGTAGCCAAAGGAGGTGTTGTAACTGAAGAGCAAGTAATTCTCGTGATCAATACCTTGATCTTGTTTATACTCAGTCTGGTAATTTGTATGAAAAGATCCCAGATTTACCCCGACCTGGTCAAACTAATCCAACCCTTATAGGATCACATGCCGCAGATGGCATGATTGGTTTTGTAAGCCAAAAATATAAGAATAAAAATAAAAATTCTAAGAAAACTCATATTTTGGCTCTATCTAATTCCCCTGAAGAAGATCCTTCTCCCAAAATTAATTTGGAAATTAATGTGTCGAGTCATCTACCATAAAGGGTAAGCAATCCAAAAATAAGAAAAAGGGAAAAGGAAAAGCTAAACAAGACACTCGTTCTAAGGAGAAATCAAACAAGAATGAATTGTCTAATGAAAAGAAGAAACCATGGTATCCTTGCTTAATTTGTGATGAAGATAATTACATCAAGGAGTGCACACATCGTTCCAAAGTTTCTAAATTTGTCAAAATTTCACCCACTCCTGCTGTTTTGAAGGATCCTTTTCCTCCCCAAAATAGTGAAATGGTTTCTCATGACCAACCCTCCTAATCCACATCAACATATATCATGATGGTGTCTTCCAAATTTATGGTAGCAAAAAGATCCAAAGATTAGATGTCAAAGAGTCCTGTTGAAGATGGAGATGACTCCAGTCTAGCTGGTCAAACTCCACGTCTACTCCTTCTTTTAAACCATTGCATATTGAGAAACAAAACCTGATATGATAATTTGTCTGCCTCCCAAGGGTATGCTTTGAAAGACAACCTTTAATCCTCATGTTAGGGCTGCTCATAACTATAACATCGTCGAAGATTTGGTTATGTCACCTTCGATAATGTCGACTCTTGAATTACTGCAAATTTTTCCAACACAAAGGAAGTTATTATTATCAGCCATAGGAGTAGTGGATCCTCATGACTCCAATTTGATTATTTTCGATCTCGAAAATCATGTCCCACGTCTCCCACACCAATTATCTTTTCAGATACCAGTTCATGCCAAAAATCAACGAGTTTTTTGAACAGTGACTGACAAAGGAGAATCAACATGTATTATGTCCATTTCCTGTTGGAAAGCTTTGGGTTCTCCAACAATTAATCAATCTCCCACAACTTTGAAAGCCTTTGAAGGAAGAGGTTTTCATCCGTATGGACTTTTAAATGATTTACCAATCGAATTAGAGGGAAAAACGGTTGCAATAGATGTTGAGGTTGTTGATGCTCAACTTGAATATAACCTTCTACTTGGTCGAAGTTGGACTTATGCCATGGCGACAATAGTCTCGTCTTATTTTAGGATGATCATGTTTCTTCAAAGGAAGAATTGTGAAAGTAGACCAATTACCTAGTATACCTCAGACCCTAATTCCACTGGTAGTGTGCCCTTTTTTGGAAAATCAACAACTCCTTATGAAGAAGTTGGTGTTGGCCTTCTCAAAGAATCATATTTGATGGGAACTTTCACGATCCCTCCACCCAATTTTCCTCATAGTGATTCCTAGGTTAAAATGACTACATAAAGTACTTTCGAATTGGGAGATCCATGGAAGGTACTTTCAGAATCAGAAATGATCTTATATGGTAGTGAATTTCCTCGTATCCCTTTTGAGTTAGTCTATGAGGCAATTCAGTCCTTTTCCAACTCGTCAACATCTGAAGACAATCGAATGAATACGATTATTGATGAATATTCTCATTTGTCACGCTTGGAACCAATCTATATGCCTGATCCTTTTAACAAATATTTTTTACCTGATGAAGGGATTATGGAAGCTATGATCTTGGACAAAATGCAATGTAACGATACTCATCATCATTCAACCTTCTTTCCATCCTTTGAAAAAATTGAGAATAATTTCTCATATATGTTTTCATCTGAGACCCTTAGTGATCCTCAATGTCCAATATATACCCTTTCTTCCAGTTCTGAATAGAATTTAGGGAACATATCGGTAAAGATACCCACAGATATCTCAATTAAACCTGGGATAACTAAAAATGTTCATATAGGAGCTTCTTATTCTCTAGAAGAGATACAAACTTATAAATCCCCATTTCATGAATTTCGCGACATCTTTGCCTGGTCATACAAAGAGATGACAGGAATCGACCCTATCATAGTTGTACGTCAAATAAAAACTTATTTGGATGCTAAACCCATTAGACAATGATTACGTCCTACACACCCACAAAAATCTATCGCCATCAACACTGAGGTTGAATTTTTTTTGAAAGTAGGATTCATCTACCTCATTCCTTTGACTAATTGGGTATCAAATATTATGCTTGCTAATAAAAAACAAGGAACTATTCAAGTATGTGTTGATTACTGAGTGTTACACTGAGATTTGTCACCATGACCATCTACAGTTAATATGGCTCCATCAATAGTTATATTATCCTCCTTGTCAAGCCTCATACCTCTACTCTTCATGTCAGACTTCAAAAAGAGAGAAAGTCAGTTAAAAACATGTTTATCTCTGGGTACGCAGGTTCTCTCTACCTTGCCTACGTGTACGCATCCCAAACACACTGTACCCGCGTACTTGTATGCTCTGTAAGCCAAAGGATGGGTGCGTACCCCTGTAAAGGTCAAAAGGCGCGAGTTTCATCTTTAAAAAGTTACTTGTGGTCACTTCTAGAGCCTTCTAGAAGAGTGTTTGACGTGTATTGAGCGCCTCCCGATGGTTCATGCATCCCTATGATAGAGGAACTTATCCCATCAAGAGAGGAGCTACCCCATCCAAAAGAGGGAGTATCCCATTGATGTTGGAACTGAATAACTTCCTCTAGAACACTATAAATACAGGCATTGGGCCAGAGGAGAGGAGGTTGAAAGCTGAACATTCCAAAGGGTAAATGCTGCTGGAATTAGGACTCCATTGTAACTTGTGAGGAGAGATCACCACCCTTTCTTGTTGCATTTGGAAGTGGGTGAGCTTGTCAAAGTAGAGGAAAACTCTTGCTGGACCCTGGGAGGAACTTGCACAACACCAAAGCTCAGGTTGTAATGGTTCCTTTTTGGTTTCCTTAATACAAATAAGTCCATTCTTCTCAATGATTTGTTGTTAATGAATTATTTCATATACTCCTTGGTCTATATGATGAATATGCTTTGTTTTATGAAAGATTCAGGCGTTATGTAATCATTTGCTTTGTTAGTGTATGCAGGTCTTAAAGTGAAGGAGGAGTTCATCTGGATCAGC